>OY731403.1:66171290-66183805 GCA_963425845.1 Sphenostylis stenocarpa | reverse complement strand
AAAAACCTATTACAAAAGTGTTAAGAACATTTTAGTTAATAAAGACTTATATGCTAGTAGATTAAAATGGCTAATTAAAAACCTTTTATCAAAATACTTGTTTTTACCGTTTAAGCATTTTTTTAGAGGCATTTGCAAAATCTTTTAAATGAAGAAACCTCATGCGGCGAGAGAGATAAAAATGATTATACCTAAGCGAGAGATGCAGACTCACTCAATCCTACTACCCTTTTATCTAAGTGATCTTTGGCTGCCATAAAGTAGCCTTTGACTTCATTTTTGACTTCATCAAATCAACAAGATCTTTGCCAAAGTAATTCAATAAGATCTTCATCATTTTCAATGACCACCAGGATTGGCGGCAGAGGAAGATTCTCCTTTATGTTTCTTCCTAGATTTTGCTCTTTTAAACATTTTGTCTTTGGAATTCAAGAAGAGAACCAAAGCCGGGAGAAGAAAGAAGAAATTTCGGAGAATGAAAGTGAGAAAAGAGTGAAGAGTGAAGCTAAGTGTACGAGAACCATGGGTTTCGGATTTCAAATTTGTAATTTGAAGTCCAATTGGCGAGAACCTTGTCAAGTTACAACTTTAATTGCATATGTCCCCTTGGCCGAAGCCGGAGAGCACAGTTTTTGAGCGAGTGGGTATATCGGCTAATTTGTTCTTTGGATAAGTTTTGACTTGGTCAAAATGGAAAAGTAAATGCTTTTGCGAATTTGATAAACAATTAATCTTGGAAATTAGATCTTGGTTATTTGAAAACTCTCTAATTAAGCTGTAATTAAAATGGTTTCTAGAAGCGAATTAATCGATTAATCAACAAATTAATCAATTAATTTGATCTTGAAAATAAGGTTTAAAAAGAAACAGGTGAAATAATCGATTAAAAACATAAAAGAATAGATTATTTTTGTACTTGAAAGATTTAATGATATGACAACAGAATTTTAATCGATTAAAACGAAGAAGAATCGATTAAAATTGACTTTTTAATGATTTTAAGCGATATAAATTCTTTTTAATCGATTAAAACAACTATACTAAAAATCCGAGAGCATTTTAATCGATTAATTCGTATTTTAATCAATTAAAATTGTACGGACATCTTTTACGATCTTCTCCGTAAGTGAAATTAATCGATTAAAAGCAGTTTTATATCAATTAAAATACTTAGTTTATGAATCCGAGAATCGAAATTTGCTTATTGGGTATCAAAGAACTTCCGATTTTATTCTGCAAAACAGATTTAACATATATCTAGTACCCTTTTTATAATCATTGGGTCCAATCAAGTTATTTGAAATGAATTCTTGGGAATCCACTTCATTCTACCTCTTGGTATAACATACTTCTTGATTCTACAAAATTTCACAGAATGACCTCTTTTCATACAATAAAAACATTTAATAACGAGATGATGAGTATGATTTCTTATTTACAATTGTTTTCTGATTTTCTTGCTAGATGTAAATCCAATGCCAGATTTGTGAAAAAAAGTTTTTGTGACCCAAGAAGAACATCAAGATTAGCTTGACCTTGTGTAAATTTAGAAACGAGTTTGTGACAAAAATCAATCTTCTTTTGTAAGTCTCGGACAATTATTAATCGAAATTATCATGTATTAATTTTAAGAAATCAAGATCAGTTTCATCTTCAAGAATTTTCTTTTCAAGAGAATCAACTCTATTAACTAACCAATTGTTCATGCCTTTTAGCTTCGTCATTTTATTTTTGAAGTTTCTTGGTTTCTTCATGCATTTCATTAAAATGCCTCTTGTAATGAATTATAATTCACCAAATTAGAAGAAGAGTTAGAAATTACAGCTACTTGGTTTGATAGTTCCGATTAGCCATTAGACACAAGTTAGCTTCTTCATCATCGAATTTTTTGTTGATGAGGTATCATTGTCATCCCATGCTACATATGCTCTTCTTTTGATATTTTCTTCTTTCTTATCATTGCACTTATTCTTTTCAGGCACTCCATTCTTACATGACCATGCTTACCACAACCATAGCATTTATAGTTAAAAGAATCAGATTTATTTTCATACCCTTTGTCTATTTCTTTATCTTGAATCTTTCTCCCGAGAAACTTGTTAAAATTTTTGACAAGCAGGTCCAAGATTTTCACTTTCTTCCTCCGATTCTTGACCTTTTTCTTCAACTTTGAGTGTTATGCTTCTACCTTTCTTTTCGAGATTTCTTGGTCATTGAATCTGTTTATTTCCATCTCATGCTCTCCGAGTTTGCCAAATAAGGAAGTTGTTGTCATGATGTATAAGTCTTTTGACTTTGAAATTGCTCTGTGACCTTAGGCTGCCATGACCTGTCAAGACATTTCAAAACTTTTATATTTAATTCCTCTTTATCAAAAGTTTGACCTAAGCCCATTAGATGATTGATGATGTGAGTGAAGCGCTTCTTCACATCTGCAATACTTTCTCCAGTTTGCATTTTAAACAACTCATATTCTCTTATGAGAGTATGCTTTCTAGCTCTATTTACATCAACTTGTTCCCTCATGAGTAACCTCAAGAACTTCTCACATTTCATTTGGCAGATTTGCATTGAGAGACCCCGAAAAACTCAGCCATGTTTAGTGCGAAGTAATTGTGTTTTTAGCAGTACAATCACTTTGAACTTTTTTCTTCTCTTAATCACTTAGACTAGACCATTCTTTTTCTGTAATTAATGGACCATTAACAATTACATCCCAAACATTCATATCAATGGATTCAATAAAGATCTTCATCCTAATCTTCCAAAATGGATAATCTGTACCACAAAATAGTGGAGGTCTATTAATAGAAGCTCCCTCAGAAAAAGGTAATTTGTTTTCAGCCATGAAAAAGTTGGACCAAAAGTCTTGAGTATTTTTCAAGACCCTTGCTCTGATACAAATTGTTAGAAAAGTAGGCTGAGATCAAGAGGGGGGGTGAATTGATCTTTGAATTTTTTTCACAAATTAAAGATTATCTATTCCAAAGATTAAGAGTTCTGACCAATTCTTGAATCAAACAAAACAATCAATCAAAATAAAGACAACAACAAAATTAAAGAGAGAAAGGTTTAGAAAGATACAACCAAGATTTATACTGGTTCACCCAATTCTAGGACTACATCCAGTTTCCAGCCAAATTCCAGTTGAGTTCAACTAGATTGAATGTTTTACATATTACAATTCCAATCACACACTCAATCTACCACAAGAACCAAAATTCCAGTCCTTGTACCTACACCTTCACCAAGAACCAACTTCCAGTTCTTGACCAACCACTGTAACCAAATTCCAGCCATGAAAACTAGTGTCCACACTTCCAAACACCCACAATACAATAAAGAAAAGTAAAGAAACAAAGAGAAGAAACTAGAACACTCAAACACGGTTTATGCAGACTCTGACGAATGAGTTTCTTCACCAAAAGAATGCAAAATTTGCCTCAAGAAAGAACTTGAAAAACTTCACAAAACTTGCATGATTCTTTCTTGGAAGTAGCTCTTATGATTGCTTGATTGATTGCTCAAAGGTGTGTTTTAAAAGACTCAAGCAATCCTGTTTATATAGAGGATTTTTCAAACTGCTTGTTTACTTAATCTATTAAAACAATCTTTTAATCTGTTAAAAGTCTTGAATTAATCTGTTAAAATGTTCTTGATCATTTTCCAGATTTGTTTTAACGATACTGACAATGTTTATATCAATTAAAACACTTTGTAAAAAATCCCTTAAGTTGTTTTAATCGATTAATTCACCTTTTAATCGATTAAAATACTGCAAATGTTTCCATATAACTTTCTAAGTGATTTTAGCGATAACAATATGTTTTAATCGATTAAAACACTTTGGAAAAACCTCTTAATTGTTTTAATCGATTATTTCGCATTTTAATCGATTAGAATTCTGCATCAAAAAGTTTCATAAAACTTTCTAAGTTATTTTAAGCGATAACAAACTTGTTTTAATCGATTAAAACACTCTAGAAAAAATCTTAGTTGTTTTAATCGATTAATTCGCATTTGCATCGATTAAAATGCGCGAGAACATCTTTCAAAACACTTCAAGTTATTTTAATCAATTATTTCAAGTTTGTATCGATTAAAATTACTGTCAAAACACTTTTCAAAACATCTTAAGTCATTTTAATCGATTATTTCGATTCTACATCGGTTAAAATGCTTGGCGAAAGGTTTTCAAAAACTCTTTTAATGAAAACAATTGATTATTTCGAAGACATATAAATTAAAACAGTTCCGAGTGTATGTTTTAAAACGTTTTAATCGATTATTTCGAAAACCTATCGGTTAAAAGCATGTTACGAAGGTGTTAAGAACATTTTAAGCTGATAAAGCTCATATAATATCGGTTAAAACGAGTTACTTTAAAACCATTTAACAAATTACTTTGTTTTTATCAAATTAAACACGTTTAGAGGCTTTTGCAAAATCTTTTAAATGATGAAACCTCATGCAGCAGAGAGATAAGAATAATTATACCTATGTATAGACGCAGACTCACTAATCACTCTACCCTTTTAACCAAGAACCTTTGACTTCAACAGAATAGCCTTTTGACTTCATTTTGACTTCATCAAATCAACAAGATCTTCATTTAATCAAATGATTCAATTAAGATCTTCATCTCTTTCAATAATGTCGTGTTCATCTAATTTGTTTTCGAATACCCACTTAGTACCAATTATATTGATATCTTTGGTTTTAGGAACTAATTCCCACACATTATTTTTTTCAAACTGATTAAGTTCATCATGCATTGCACTAACCCAATATTCATCATTTAATGCATCCTTAACAGATTTAGGTTGAATTTGTGAAAAAAATGTCGTATGATTGCAGAATTGATTAAGAGAATTTCTAGTGGACACTCCCTTATTGATTTGTCCAATCACATTGTCTAGAGAAAGATCTCTTGGGACAATCCATTCTTTAGGAAGCTCATCCAAGCAATCTTCTTCCTGTTCTTCAACAATTCTTTCTGGTGGATCAGCTATTGTAGGATCAATCGATTGATCACCTTCTTCAATAGTACATTGTTCTGTATTTCTGGGATTGTAGACCCCAAATCTTGCCCGACCTCATAATAAAGACCAGAAGACCTTCTATTCGCAGATGGATGAAGCCTAAGAAGCCATTAGGAGAGACTATTAGGCCCCATACTAGGATAGGAGGGATTTTCGAATAAAAATAAGGATTTTTGCCCTTAAGGGTCGAGACCGCCGTCTCGGATTTGGGACCGCCATCTCGCCTTGCGAATGTGGCGAGACGGCCGTCTCGCCATTCTGCAAGGCGAGACGGCCGTCTCGACACGACGAGACACGAATCCCTATAAATAGTCGCGCCATTCCCTCATTTCACACAGTTCTTCCATTCTCTCTCTAGTCACTTCCTCAAATTCTCTTTCTAGAATCCCTCAGAAGCATTTCCGGAGTTTCGAGAGCTTTCTAAGAGTTTTTATAGCGTTTTTGAGAGATTACGGCGTTGTAAAGAGTGAAGGGCTGCCAAAAAGTACCAAAATTGGAAAGAAATTAATAGAAAGCTTGCCTCGGAGGTTTCTACACTCTCCCTCTCTCCTTTACTCGCTTTATTTTTAATTACGCAATAGACATTAGGGCCATGTAGTCATAATTTTAAATTCCGCAAATAAAGGGTAAAAGCATATTTTCACTAGTTTATTTATTCAAAGTAGCTAGCCCATCATAGGGAACCCAAAAGGGCGTCGTAAGGGAACTAACACTTCCCTTACACGTAACTAACTCCCTTACCCAACTCCTGGTATTCCCGGGTTAGCACGTCCCGGGCTGGACGAATCCGATGGACACGTTGAATTCGTCCAGAGTGGTGGTCCGATACATCCCACCCATAAAGTATGTGACCATTTTCGTTGGTGACAGGCCTGGGATCATGACGGGAGTCTTGGCGTAGGAGATGGAGGCAAGAAACTCCCGTACCGCCTGGGGGTACACAGACGGTATGGGGCAAGTGAGAAATCTATAGGGAGTGGGTGGCAGGTACGGTTCGTCTGTAGTGATGGCCTTGTGCCCACCGGTGTGATCGGAAACCACCACTCTAGGTGATAACCTTCCTCTTTTGGCACAAAGATCGATTATGGCCTTAGACTAGATATCCGTAAGACAATGTTGAAAGAGGCCCCGAGCGCATTTGTGACCTTCACGACAAGAAAGGGACAAGTGTACTAAGGTGTGGTGGTGACCCCCATTATACTTGTCAAGTCTATGATGAGGAAGGAACCATTACACCGAGGTGGGTATGATACCCCACAAAGCGTAAACTTTGAGGAGGATACGTAAGCCACTGTCTTAAGGAATATCCATCTCATAAATCATTCATTTTAAACAATAAAAATCTTTTGACATTCTAGAAAGCGATCTGGTATTCTTCATGCCGTCATCCTCATACAAAAAAACACAAAATTCCAAATACTATCATACATCATGTTAGAAAAAAAAACATGATAATGTTTAGGAAAAAAAATAAACACTTGCATACATGCATCCACCAAACTTCATCCCATAACATGCATCTAATAATAGACAATCGAAGAAGTGGACATTCCTCAATACCATGAAAAGAGGATTAGGGCATTCACATGCCATGCACGGGAAGTCAAAAAGAAAATAAATAGAAATTCTAACATCCCTATGGGTTCATTTAGGCTTCTCCACTTTTAAAAAAAATGTACTTCGAAACATTGCATTGAGGAATGTACACTCTCTGGATGAAAAAAATAAAATTGTTTGTTTTCATGATCTCTTCAAGTGTCTATTGTATTCATAAATTGCATTCATAAATTACATTCATCCTCACTTTAATAATAAAAAGGTAATAAAAAGAAAGGATTAGTCGATGTGTTTTCCACGAATCGAAGTAAGATGAAGAGCAAACCTTTTGTCGTCAAGTTTTCTCCAACGGTTGATCCGCCTAAGGAGGATAATAAGCCTCAACCGTTGGGTATCCAAGTTAATAAGGAAGAGGGGGCAAGGATTCCACTACATTTGTTCACGCCTCGGATAAGGCTGCACCATGGAGATACGCAAAAACACCGCCCATTAACAAGGATATCTCCAAGCATAGCCGGCATTGGGGGCAAAATTAGAAATGGAAGAATCTATTCCCCCAAGGAGCTCGTAAGATGATGCTCCTACAAATAAAGAAAAAAATAAAAAGACCGAAGAAAAACATAATCCAAAGAGGAAACTGAGTATACTTTGGATTCACGACGCTAAGGTAGTTCTCTCAATGCTCTGCCAAAGAGACAAACTCACGGTAGGCGACAAGTCGGTCACGGTTCGAGATAAAAAACGACATTCGGATCAGCAATTCGTTTGCCCTACCTTGGATGGATGCGACCGAAAAGGACCTTTGAAATATCTTTTGCCAATATGAAAAGACTTCCCCAACAATATGAAGGTGACCCACATGATGAGGAAATATGGATGCCGCCCAAACCAAGGGCTCATTAGAAACTCTCAAGGAATAAGGGAGCCACCGGATTTTAAAGACAATCCTTTAAAACATGGCCTAGGGCATGACCCTACAAAGGATCAAGCTATATGGAGAAAAGGGAAGTCTCCCCTCCGTACCTTGAATCGATTTTCCCAAATAGAGGGGTTCAAGCGTCAAAAGCGACTTTAGTCATTAGGTGTTCTCCTTCTAATTCTTAGGGTTTGTAAATCCAATGACTATTACAGATTACTCCTCGGGGCCAGCCCGACCCCCGAGCATTGTAGGACACATATTTCCCTATTAATTACAAATAATGTCATTCTTACTATCTGTTTCTCTTCTTGTTATTCATATCTAAACCTCATTAATAACCATGTTTAAGCAAACATTTTCAAAACGCGTCAAAGTAATCAAACTGTGCAATTAACCAAAGTAAAAGTCAAATCATTCACTACCGATTGACTAGAAACACAAAATAAGATTATACCTCATCATAATAAAGTCGTGTTTCGCCAATGTTGTACAAAGAGAAAAGAAAATCAAAAGAAGCCCATAGAAGCCAAAGGCCAAAAGAAAAGGCAAGATACCCTGGTAGGAATCCCACCAAGGGGGCTACACAAAAGTTAGGGTAAGCTTGCTAGGAAACCCGAACAACCATAAAGGGTATCCTAGGAAAAAATTAGGGTTACAAAATAAAGTCCGCTAGGTTTCTCGAAACAAGAAAAAAGAAACCTATACAAAAGTTAGGACAAAACAAAACACAACATCCTAGGCTCGAAAACCCAAAGGGCGGACTAGGGAAGCCAATCGATCATAACAAGCACCTTAAAATAAGACGCCACTCCATAAACAAAATGTTTGTTTAAACTAGCCTAAACACTCTAACCAACCTTAGCTAGTCGTGCTTACAAAAACCATTTTTTGTCGAAATAAAACAATTCTAAAACACAAGCCTTTGAATTAAATATCCTCTTCTTTCTCTTCTCTTGACCCTTACTACTATAGCATTCTAGTAATTAGTAGGGAAATGTGGAGATAGTAATCAATAGGAGGATTGACATCCCCAAGGAAAGGGAGGGGCGCACCTGACATGGCAAGTTGCTATGAAATCAACACAATCATTCTTCGGTCACGGTAAAGTCAAGACGGCAAAATCGGTATAATCTATCCCGTCGATGAAGGCACATAATGTCGAAGCTCATCGAAGTAAATGCACATTGGTTAATCCTTTTGAAAAAATTAATTGAAATAGTATTATAGGATGCATATCACGAACATTGCATATGATAGGGTCCTATCTCTCAAAAAAGAAGAGAAAGAAAAATGAAAATAAAAAGAATAATGCCTGCTAGGATATTCTTAGGAAAAAGTTAGGGTAGCCCGCTAGATCGAAAACCCGCAAATGGCGGTCTAGGCAAAAGTTAGGGCATTCACAAAAAAGGAAAAAACCCGCTAAGATATCCTAGGCAAAAAGAAAGGCAGCCCGCTAGACCGAAAACCCCAAAAGGGCGGTCTAGGCAAAAGTTAGGGCTAAACTAAAAAATGAATAAAAGATAGGGGCCCTTCATCATAATCATGGAAGTCCAGCAGGAGAATGCCAGTTACTTCTCTAGATGCATCAAAAAGATAGATTGCATTTAAGGCATCCACACACAAGTAGTCGCACAAAACGACTTTGTCAAGGTAAAAAATGAAAGAAATAAAAATCATTTCAGATAAATAACAAAAACAAAAAAAATTCATGCATATAAGGAGACTAGCTCCATGTTTGCGTTTGAAAACAGGATCACCAAGACCGAGTCTCCAAATAATGTCCTCAAGAAAACAGAGCAAGTTGTCAAACAAGCAACTCAGTAGAATAAGAGCTTCCGAAAATCAAGAGCTCCAGCTACAATCCTTCTACCCAGAAAAGAAGGTACAAGAAAGTAATAAGTCTCTAAACATTGCTCTCCCTCAAGAAAGAAGAGCGAGTTGTCATAAGAAGCTTCCAGAAGCCAAAGCTCCAGTCATCACCCAATAAAAGAGGGCACAATCATCAGACATCATAAAAGAAGAGCCAACGGAAAGGTTTAGTTATCCCCAAGCGGATCCTTGCCTACTCTAGAGGCAACACAAAAAAAAAACTCCTCACGGCTCAGCATTACCACTACATGAGTCATCGAGCACACTCACCCAAAGTCTCCTCCACACTCCCCAATGGAGAATAAAGGCTTCAAGAGCCCATCATCATCAACACTCAAAAGAGTCCAATCTCCATACCAACAAGGGCTCAACAAAAAAAGGAAAAAAGAAGAAAACTCTTGTAGCCCCAACGGATGTCCAAAAGAAAAGGCAACAAACGAGAAGGCCGAATAAAAAAACTCAAGTGGATCTCCTAAAAAATCTACAAAAAAAGGAATCATAAATTCTAATCCATCGTAGAATAAGGACGCATCAACATTAATCAAGGAGCTAGGACTCTATCCCTAGAAAAGAAAAATCGGATCCCCACGAAGTCGACAATCCCACGATGGATCACCAAAGAAAACTTTATCCCCTGTGGATCCCCAAAAAAGAAGAAAAAGCATGCGTGTATAAAAGAAACTAAAAAGTAAAAAGGCACACGCATTATCCCCATAAAAAAGCCAAATTTCAAAATCGCGATAAAAAAGAGATAAATCGCGCAAAAAAGGCGAAATTAAAATCCTAACTTAATACCCATTCCCCAATGAAATAAAAGCATCACAAAAAGCAGCTCACACCCATATCAATTAAGGAGCCAGAGACTCCATTCCCCCAAAGGGCTACCAAAATATGACCCCCGGGATGTCAACCAATTCCCTGTGGATCAATAAAAAAATAAAAAAGAAAAAAGAAAGAAGAAAGATCATCTCGGTGAACTGCTTGCAAAACTTCGGGTTCATCCTCAGAATGTCATTTTCCTACGGATAGGCAAGACCTGGCAAGCAAGAGCCAGCATCCCCATAAGGGAATATCGGCCTAGTCGGAGGCAAGGCAAAACAAATGCAGCCAAAAGTTTTCACTTCCAAATTAAGCATTTGCCTACTCGGAAGGCATTACCGAAACTTAATAGAGTATCTCGCTTGCTCGGAGGCGTCACCAAGATCAACAAATCCCAGGAGGATTCCTGCCTACCTAAGAGGCACTCATAAAAAATCCCAGACAACTAGCAAAAATGAATGAACATTAACAAAGGATCAAAACACAGATTTCCCAGCAATCAACAAGCTCGGATAACCAACAGAAAAATCTATCGGAAAAGCATCCTTCAACACATGGGCGCATGAGCCACCCAAGTAGTAAGCCGCCACCACCACGGTCCTACGCGATTAGTGTGTACCCGACCTATATAGGGGTTTATACCTATCAACCAGCGCACGCAAGTGCGCTGGTCTAGCGCTCAAGCCGGATCGAGTAAGTTGCAACTTACCATCCGATGGGGGGTTTATACTCATCAGCCAAAGGATCATTCTGGCCGTCAGAAGGAGTATCACGACGGTTCTACCATGTGTCGATCGAAGGGATCGGCTCCGCACGGAAGGAGCATCACTGGAGGTGCACAACACAAATTTTCCCGGAAGATCAACCGTTGCCAAGACGGAACATCCGAAGGGTAACCAGGCAAAAGGGTCAACTCCTTTACCTTCCGGTCGTTCCTCTTGGCACAACGGGCCAATAAGCCGAGCCGATCAGGTAAAGGGGGGGCAACTATAGACCCCAAATCTTGCCCGGGACTCATAATAAAGACCGGAAGACCTTCTATTCTAAGATGGATGAAGCCTAAGAAGCCACTAGGAGAGACTATTAGGCCCCATACTAGGATAGGAGGGATTTTCGGCATAAAAAAAGGATTTTCGCCCTTAAGGGTCGAGACCACCGTCTCGGATTCACGACCGCCATCTCGCCTTGCGACAGCTGGCGAGACTGCCGTCTGCCACTCGCGAATGGTGAGACGGCCCGTCTCGCCATTCCTCGCAAGGCGAGATGGCCATCTCGAATGGCGAGATGACCATCTCGACCTCGACAGGCACGAATCCCCATAAATAGCCGCGTCATTCCCCTCATTTCACACAGTTCTTCCATTATCTCTCTAGTCACTTCCTCAAATTCTCTTTCTAGAATCCCTCCGAAGCATTTCCGGAGTTTCTGAGAGCTTTCTAAGAGTTTTTATAGCGTTTTTGAGAGATTTCGACGCTCAGTAAGAGTGAAGGGCTGCCAAAAAGCACCCAAATTGTAAAGAAATTAATAGAAAGCTTGCCTCGGAGGTTTCTACACTCTCCCTCTCTCCTTTACCGCTTTATTTTTAATTACGCAATAGACATTAGGGCCATGTAGTCATAATTTTAAATTCCGCAAATAAAGGGTAAAAGCGTATTTTCACTCGGGTTTATTTATTCAAAGTAGCTAGCCCATCATAGGGAACCCGAAAGGGGCGTCGTAAGGGAACTAGCACTTCCCTTACACGTAACTAACTCCCTTACCCAACTCGGTTCTAATGACCAAAGTTGGTTTTTCGAAAACCAACGCCTTTTTACTCCTTTTCTGATGTTTCCGGTAAAAACATCGGTGCCGTCTCCAAAAAGAACCCTTCAAAATTAGTTCTTGGTTTAGGTCGGTTATCTGGACAATCCAAGAGCGCCTTTTCGAAAACCTCGCCCCTAGGTTCAGCCCGGTTATCGGACAACCTAAAGGCGTTGTAACCACACCAATAAAAAACGCGAAAATTGGAAAGTTGGAACCATCACGTCGCTCCGACCGCCTCGTTTTGATGGCGCGACTGCGATGTTTTAACTAATAAAAATTATCATCTAATTCGTCATCATTTATAGTACCTACGTTGTTTTACTACGCAACACTTGAGGAGACTCATTAAAAACAACATGTGCCGACATTCTTTCAAATGTATTTTAGTCTTAAATTATTAGACTCTATATGCATGACTGATAGAAGAATAGGTAAGAAAAATCCCTTTATTAGATTTTTCATCAAACTTGCCAATATTTTCTTTCCCATTGTTTAGAACAAAACAT
>OY731403.1:65427134-65550941 GCA_963425845.1 Sphenostylis stenocarpa | reverse complement strand
TTGATGCCGATATGTGTCTATTGAAGCTTTATCTTCATATGGGAAGTCTCCTTGGCTCTTATTTGTAATGCTAGACGAGCTTTATCTTGTTACGGGTGATCTCCTTTATCTTTATTTGAGAGGCCGGGCAAAATTAGGGGTCTACAAGGTTCAGCCCGGTTATCGGACAACCTAAAGGCGTTGTAACCACACCCAAAATACGTGAAAATTGGAAAGTCGGAACCATCGTGTCGCTCTGACCGCCTCGTTTTGACGGCAGCGACAGATGGCAACTCCACTGGGGAAGCCTAGAGAGTTTATCTCATTTAGTGATGGGCTAGCTTAAATAAATAAACCAAGAAATTACGCTTTTACCCTACCTTGTATTATAACATGTTTTAATGCTCGGCTTTAATAACTGTTGTTTGTTTATACTTACGCAATTGTTTGAAATACAAAATGTACACAAACCCTTGCACACAATAGTTCCCTCTATACCTGGGGGTAAGTGAGAAATCCATAGGGAGTGGGTGGCAGGTACGGCTCGCTCTAGTGATGGCCTTGTGCCCACCAGTGTGATCGGAAACCACCACTCAAGGTATAACCTTCCTCTTTTGGCACAAAGACTGACTATGGTGTTAGTGCTAAGCATGGTCGGAAGGTTGGAGAGTGGGGACCCTATAATGGGGGCACCTTGGGGGCCTTAGCCTTGGTGAGAACAGTTAGAACCTACCTTCAGCAAAGCACTTTTCTGCAGGAAAACCCTACCTCGTAATTTAAACGACTTCTCGCCTGTTTGGGGATGATTGAATCGTGTGCGCATTTGTTTGTTGCATAACATAACCAAACAACAAAAAAATCACAAAAAATATTTTTTTTCAATAAACACCCTTATCTCGGATAATCTGCCTTTTAGTTAGCCTGGTTTTCAGGTTCTTTGTAAGCTAAGTAGCCACGCAGTCCGACATAAGAGATAAGGGACGCTAAATACTATTCTTTCGCATAAAGCCATTTTTATCTAGGACAGTTTGCCTTTTAGCTAGCCTGGTTTCAGGTTCTTTGTAAGCTAAGTAGCCACGCAGTCCGACAGAAGAGATAAAAGGCTATAAAATAACATAATAAAAATAATAAAAATTTGATTCCAAAGCAATAAATGGGACCTTGTTCGTAAATGTAGACCCCTAATCTTGCCCGGCCTTGCAATAAAGACCAGAAGACCTCCTTTCCGAAGATGGACAAAGCCTCAGAAGCCATTAGGAGAGACTATTAGGCCCCATACTAGGATAGGAGGGTTTTTTGGTCCAAAAATAAGGATTTTCGCCTTTTAAGGTCGAGACTGCCATCTCACCTTGCACGGATGGCGAGACCGCCGTCTCGCCACTCGCGAATAGCGAGACCGCCGTCTCGTTTGTCGAGACCGCCGTCTCGACGTTCCTGCAAGCCAAGACCTCCGTCTCGACCTTGTTAGATGAGACGGCCCGTCTTGACCTGACAGGCGCGAATCCCTATAAATAGGGCCCCTATTGCCCTCATTTCCAACAAGTTCTTCCTCCTTCTCTCTAGAAATCACTTAAACTTCTCTCTCTAGAACCCCTCCGAAGCATTTTCGGAGATTTTGAGCATTTCTAAGAGTGTTTTTTGAGCGTTTCGAGAGGTTTCCGACGCTGTAGAGTGAAGGGCTGCCACAAAGCACCCTATTTTTAGAAGGAATAAATAAGAAAAGCTTGCTTCGGAGGTTTATACTCTCTCTCTCTACTTTTATAGCTTTATTTTTATGCAATAAACATTAGGGCCATGTAGTCATAATTTAAATTCCACAAAATAAAAGGGTAAAAACGTATTTTCTGATCTATTTATTTAAAGTAGTTAGCCTATCATAGGGAACCCGAAAGGGGCGTCGTAAAGGAACTAATACTTCCTTTACGCGTAACGAACTCCCTTACCCAACTCAGGTTCTAATGACAAAAGTTGGTTTTCCGAAAACCAACGCCTTTTTTAACTCCTTTTCCAATGTTTCCGGTAAAAACATCGGTGGCGACTCCACAGAACCCTCCAAAACTAGCTCTTGGATTAGCCCGGTTATCGGACAATCCAAGAGCGCCCTTTCGAAAACCTCGCCTCTAGGTTCAACCCGGTTATTGGACAACCTAAAGGCGTTGTACCACACCAAAACGCGAAAAATGGAAAGTCGAAAAACAATCGCGTCGCTCCGACCGCCCGCATTTTTTACGGCGGCGACAGATGGCGACTCCACTGGGGAAGCCTAGAGAGTTGATCCCATTTAGTCATGGGCCAGCTTAAAAATAAATAAATCAAGAAAATACCACTTTTACCCTACCTTTGTATTATAACATGTTTTATTTTTGGCTTTAATAACTGTTGTTTGTTTATATTTATGCAATTGTTTGAAATACCAACTGTACACAAACCTTTGCACACAACAGTTCCCCCTATACCCGGGGGCAAGTGAGAAATCCATAGGGAGTGGGTGGCAGGTACGGTTCACTGTAGTGATGGCCTTGTGCCCACCGGTGTGATTGGAAACCACCACTCAAGGTGATAACCTTCCTCTTTTGGCACAAAGACTGACTATGGCCCTAGTGCTAAGCATGGTCGGAAGGCTGGAGAGTGGGGACCCTATAATGGGGGCACCTTGGGGGCCTTAGCCTGGTGAGAACAGTTAGATCCTACCTTCGCCAATGCACTTTTCTGCAGGAAAACCCTACCTCGTGATTAAAACGACTTCTCGCCCGTTCGGGGATGTTCGAATTGTGTGTGCATATGTTTGTTGCATTTCTCTGTTGCATAGCATAACCAAACAACAGAATAAATCATAAAAAAAATATATTTTCTGCAATAAACATCCTTATCTCAGACAGTCTGCCTTTTAGCTAGCCTGGTTTCAGGTTCTTTGTAAGCTAAGTAGCCACGCAGTCTGACAGAAGAGATAAGGGACATTAATTATTCTTTCGCATAAAGCCATATTTTTATCTCGGACAGTCTGCCTTTTAGCTAGCCTGGTTTCAGGTTCTTTGTAAGCTAAGTAGCCACGCAGTTCCGACAGAAGAGATAAAAGGCTATAAAAGTAAATAGAAATAAAATCAAATAAAAATCCAATTTTAAAACAATAAATGGGACCTAGTTCAAAAGCATTACCCCCATATAAGTAGTTTATTTCTTCAATAAAAAAAAATGCATCATAGAAAACATGATAAATAAACACTTACATTCATTCAAATAAGCATCATTTTCATGAAACATGCATTTTGGTTTTAGAAAATGGAGGGGACTAGTAGACAATTGAAGAAGGTGGATATTCCCCGATACCATACTGAGAAATTGGAACGGCTAAGCATGGTAATGCCACCAGAGGTCCGCTCCGACTTTGAGAAATCCTATGGACGGATTCTCGACCTACTGAAGATCTGTGTCGACCAAGTTTTCGTCATGGTATTAGTTCATTTCTGGAACTCTAGTCTGCGCTGCTTTGAGTTTCCACAGTTTGATATGGTGCCCACCTTAGAGGAGTACGAAATCATGCTAAAATGGCCCAAATCAGCTGGGGTCCATATCCGCCATGGGGCATATACTCCTGCAGCACAAGTCGCTGCCACCATTCAACTGCCATTCCGGCAGACTACCCTGATAGGAAAAGGGAATGTCTAGGGTTGGAAGGTCTCAATGTTAGAAGACCACCTGTCCAACTTGGCTGAAAGGACAAAATGGGTCACTTTCAACAAAACCCTGGACCTAATAATATTTGGAGCGATCTTGTTTCCCTTCCACCTCGACACAGTGGATGAAGCCGTCATGGACGCCTTCTTCGCCTGGGACGTGAACTCGAAGAGTCCCTTGCCTGCAATTCTTGCCGACACCTTGCTCTCGGTGGATTTCTGCCATCAGAAGCAAGGAAAAACACTTTGTTGCTGCTCTTCACTACTTTTCGTGTGGGGCATTACACACTTTTACGCCTCTAGTCACATGGGGATGTTCCCCGATCATTTGAGAAGCTTCTCCAAAATCCCTCTCCAAAGACGTTTAACCTCAGAGTGGAGGGACGAGTTGGAACGACTGGATGTCAACAGTATATCCTGGGTCTGCCCATGGTTCCGACCCGGTCCAGTCCTCATCAGATGTTGAGACTATCCGAACGTACCCTTGATAGGACTCAGGGGTTGCATAGCCTACTCACCTAGAGTAGCTATGAGGCAACTCATGAGAACCCAAACTATCATTTCTCAAGGAGAACTCAGAGGACTGTGTTTCTTTGGAGACCCATGCGCAATCACCAACTCACCAGCCGTGAGAAAAGCATGGGAGAGACTAGTCTATATGGGAGATAGAGAGCTAGGAAAAGCTCGAGTGACTACCTCCAGTGACTATGAAGCATGGAGAAGAAGAAGAGGGGTGTCTCGACCATCCACCTCACTCATTACGAGCGCCAATAGTGAAGAGCTGCAGGCTCAAGTCGACGCCTTGACCCAGAGGATAGAAATCATGGGAGCCCAGATGAGGGCCCTTGAAGAGAGAGAGCAAGAATCTATCCTCACCATTGATGGTCTACAAAGACAATGCAAGAAAAAGGATCATGAAATAGAGCGCCTCAAGGACCAGTGTGCTGACTCTAATGAGCAAGCTATCCGAGCATCCAAAGCTGCCAAAACTAGCTCGGATAGCCAACTACAAGAAATAACGGCCAAGTCAGCACGCCTTGAGGCCGAATCAGCAGAGTAGGCCCAGATGATCAAGGAGTTGCTGCAAGAACTTACCAAGACTCGGTCAGAGATACGCCAAGATCGGGAAGCCAATCGGAGACTCAACAAAAGTCTCGCTGAGCTACGCTGCAAAGAAAGAGACAGGCTAGCTCAGTATGGCCAAGTACTTCAAGAAAAAGACCGAGCCCTTGCAAAACTCGATGACCTGCAAGCCTTGGTCATCCATCAAGAGGCGAAGATCAAAGAGGCTCAGCAGTACAGTGAAGATATGAGCCAGGCAGTTCAGAAGCAAAGCGAGGCACTCGCTCGTCACGTCCGGGAAGCCGAAATAGAATTGCATAGAGATCAAGACCCGCCTGTGGGTTTCTTTAGGCTTTTTCGTTTTTGCCAAAAGTTGCTTCGTAGTATGGAGTAGGGGAATGTACACCTTCTAAATGAATGAATGAAATTTTTCTTTTATTCAACAATTGTCTACTTGCATGCATACCATTCATCTGCATATTTAATTTCCCCTCCTTCCCGCATAATAAATAAGATAATAAAAAGGAAGGATTAAACTGACACGTCTTCCAAATCAGAAGAATGGAGAGAAAGCCGCTCCTAATCAAGCTCTCACCAACGGTCAGCTCATCACAAGAGGAAAATAAGCCTCGACCGTTAGTCCTCAAGAATAAGGAAGAAGGGGCAAGGATACCAGTGCGACTTTTTATGCCATGTCCTTTCCCCTACGAATCAAATAAAGTTGTATCGTGGAAATATGGGGAATCTTCACCAATAAAAGAGGATATCACAAATATAGCCGGTATTGGGGGCAAGACAAGAAGTGGAAGAATATATTCCCCCAAGGACTCATAAGAAGAGGTCCCCAAAAATAAAGGAAAAAATAAAAAGGCCGAAGAGGAAAAAGAAAATAAAGAATCCAAGGAGGAGACTGAGGAATTACTCCAGTTTATAAGGCAAAGCGAGTATTCCATTATAGACCAGCTCAACCGCACACCTGCGAAGATAACGTTGTTATCTCTAATAATGAGCTCGGAACCGCACAGAAACGCCCTACTGAAGGTCTTGAGCGAGGCGCACGTACCTCACACTATATCCCAAGAAAAAGTTGAGAGGATCGTCGGTCACATCACGGCAAGCGATCACCTCACCTTCACAAAGGAAGAACTCCCCCTCGAGGGGTCAAACCATAACAAGCCCTTGCACATTTCGATCAAGTGCAAGGAGTACCCCATCGCCAAAGTTATTGTGGATAACGGGTCATCCTTGAACGTAATGCCCAAGTGCACACTAGACAAGTTGACTATCCAAGGAACCCGTCTGCGCCCAAGCAACACCATCGTTCGAGCCTTCGACGGATCAAAATAAGAAGTAGTGGGAGAAGTTAATTTGCCAATCCAAATTGGACCCACTATCCAAGGAACCCGTCTGCGCCCAAGCAGCACCATCGTTCGAGCCTTCGACGGATCAAAATAAGAAGTAGTGGGAGAAGTTAATTTGCCAATCCAAATTGGACCCACTATCTTCAACGTCGATTTCCATGTAATGGACATTAGTCCAGCATACAGTCGTCTCCTCGGCAGGCCTTGGATTCATGACGCTAAGGTAGTACCCTCGATGCTCCACCAGAAAGTCAAGTTCATAGTGGATGACAAACTGGTCACGGTCCAAGCAGAAGATGATATCCTGATCAGTGGACCGCCCACCCAACCTTATGTGGATGCGGCTGAAGAGGCCCTTGAAACATCTTTTCAAGCGCTCGAAATTTCCAGTATAGAAAGGCTTCCCAAAAACACAAAAGTAGCCCGCATGATGATGAAGCATGGCTACCATCCTGGCCAAGGATTGGGGGCAGATTCCCAAGGCATGAGGGAACCCCCGAAATTCCAAGATAATCCTTTCAAGCATGGCCTAGGATATGACCCTACTAAGGGCCGAGCAGAAAGGGGGAAAGGGAAGACTCCCCTCCGCACACTCAAGCAAATTTTCTGGAGTGGAGGGGTGCAAGCGTCAAGAGCTACCCTAGTCATTAGGAAATCTTTTTCTTCATCTAAGGGATGTAAACCCCATGATTGTTAGAGATTATCCCCCGGGGCTAGCCCGACCCCCGGGCATTTTAGGGCACATATTCCCTTATTAATTAATAAAGAGTACTTCTTATAATCTGCTTCTTTTCTTGCTATTTCTGACTAGACCTAACAAAATAACCCTGTCTAACTAAACGAAAAAGAAAAAAAAGGAAAAAGAAGCGCAACCAAAAATTCACCATTGCCATTACGGTCAAACTAGTTGATTAGAAGCACCAAATAAGACTTCACCTCGCCATAAAGAAAGTCATGCTTTGCCAATATTGTGAACAAGAAATAGATACAAGAAAGAAAAAGCCCAAAAAAGCCAAAGGCAAAAAAAAAAAAAAAAAAGAAGGGCAAAATACCCGGTAGGAAACCCACCAAGGGGGCTACGCAAAAAAATAGGGTCAACCCGGTAGGATACCCGAACAAAAATACAAGGGTAGCCTAGGCAAAAGTTAGGGTTACAAAATAAGGTCCGCTAGGATTCCTCAAAAATCCAAAAAGAGAGAACCTAGGCAAAAGTTAGGGCCAGAGCACAATATCCTAGTTCGAAAACCCGAAGGGCGATCTAGGGAAATCAACTAGCCATAAAAAGCAATGCAAATAAAACTAAGGCGCAAGTACAAAAAGGGGGGGGAAAACATTTGCTTAGACAGAAAGCTTAAACACCCAAGCCTAACCCTAGCTAACCATTCTTACAAAAACTCTTTCAAAATAAAATCTACATTCTAAAACACAAGCCATTGAATTTATCTCTTTACTTCTCTTCTCTTGACCCTCACAACAATATTCTAATAATTAATTTGGGAATATGGAGGCATATAGTCAACAAGAGGATTGAAATCCCTAGAGTGGAGAAAGAGGGACACTACATGGCAAAGAGTGCTTGACAAAAAGAAGAAAAGGAAAAACAAGCTATCATTCGATCATAAGAAATCCGGCAAGGTACAGCCAAACACAAGAGTACAGATCAGAGGGCATTCGACGCTACAAGACACGTCAGTAAAATCCTTCTGAAAAAATCAATAGAAATAGGCATTATAGGACATCAAACATGAAAACATTGCATGCATAAAATGTTTTTGAACCAGGTCCTATTTGCTTTATACTAAAAAAAAAAAAAATAGAACCTTCCGAAATTCGAGACGGCCGTCCGGAAATCCCAGACCGCCGTCTCGGTCTCCCAGCAAGACGAGACCGCCGTCTCGACTTAGTTGAAAACGAGACCGCCGTCCCACTTGGCGAGACCGCCGTCTCGTTTAAGTCCATAGTCGAGACCGCCATCTCGACTTCCCAAACGGCCGTCTCGACCTGCGTAAATTCGAGACCGCCGTCTCGACTTCCCAGACGGCGGTCTCGAAATCGATTTTTTCCCTATAAATAGGGGAGGCGTGTGGAGGGTTCCTCACAACTCCTCTGCACCCCAGAACCTCCAACTCTCAGATCTCTCACTTCAGAGCACTTTCTGGCCAAAATGTTCGGTAGAAGTCAATCAAGGAAAAGAAGAGGCACTGCTGGCGCTAGCAGTTCCTCGGCGCCAGCTCCCCAGGATCCTACTCAGCTCTCGCCACAACATCAAGCCTGCCTCGAGCACATCCGGGGCTATACGTGACACCCCATGCTCAAACTTGACTTCGGCATCCTCGCCGAGTTTGGGTGGGAGGGCGATGTCCGGGCCCACATAGACAGCATTGGGTGGAGTTTCCTGCTGCAACCTCCACCTACCCACGTGTACCCTCAAGCGGTACTGGAGTTCCTGGCCTCCGTCTCCTATGCCGAGGCTCCCTCCATGGTCCCGGGCCTGCCACCAACCAAGATGGTGAACTACTTCATGGGTGGGACATATCAAACTACCACCCTCGACGAATTCAATGTGAGCATTGGGTTCGTCCGGCCCGAGGATGTGCTAACTCGGGAGTACTAGGAGGCCATCTGCAGCCGCCCCACCAACCTCACCGCCGGCAAAATGTGGGAGGAACTCACCAGGTTGCCCACGCTGCCCACGCTGATGAAAGGGTCGGCACTCCCCCCAGCCCTCCGCATTTGCCACAAGCTACTGGCTGGGACTGTCCATGGGAGGAAGGAGAGCCAGGGTAAGGTAACCCTCCCAGACCTCTTCGTGCTTTACTGCATGAGCCAGGGGCGACGCTGTAACCCTGACTACTTCTTCCTGAGGGCCCTTAAGGACTTCGGGAGCAGACTAGCGGGAGCCGTCCTCATGGCTCCTCTTATCACTCCCCTGGTAGAGAAATGGGGGTGCGCCGGCCGAGAAGAGTTGGCCCCCAGCCTTCGACCCGAAACCATCAGCGGGTCGATCCTGGTCAGCATGGGGATGCTGATACGTCGAGGGACTCACTTGGCCCTTCATCCCTCGCTGGATTTTGCACTGGACCTCCAGGACATCGTGGTGATGCACGATCTCCCAACGCCTCTCGACTTCCAGCAGCCACATCAGCACCAACAACCCCCCCAGCACACAGACGACTTTGCTGGCGTAAACCGCAACATCCACGATCTGCGCCAGAAATTCGATCAAATGTCTGTGCGGCAAGACGCCTTCGACACTCGGCTAGAGATGATGTACCAATATCAGCAGGGAATGCGGCAAGACTGGACAACATTCCAGCAAAGATACAACGACGAAGCCCAGGAGCAAGCAGAATTCCGGGAACATATGTACCAGCAATTCCCCTATCATGGATCGTCTCCAGAGGATATTCCTTAGGGATAGTGCTCGAAATGGCTGTAATAAATCTTTCCCATATGAATAAAATTTTTATTCCATGCATTCATTGCCAACCTTTTTTTCAAAAGTCAGCGTAACCAAAAGAGTCTAAAAGTAAAAAGACGTACGCTCAAGATAAAATTCCAAAATCCTAAGTCGTGAGAAAAAAGAGATAAAACCGCGAGATAAAGGCGGGATTGAAAACAAAGTCAACCACCTTAAACTGAGCTTCGACGACCAACCAAAAAGTCGAACACAAACAAAACCCACCCGACCAACCAGCAAGAGTCGAGTGATCATCATCAAAACTCAACAAACAAAGAATCCCCGGCAACCAACAAAGCCGGATGAACACCAACAGAATCCCTGGCACAGACCGGATGACCAAAACAAAGACAAAGAGAAACACATCTCAACACCGGCGCATGAGCTAGAGCAGTAAGCCGCAACCATAGCCAAAGGATCGGCTACCGCAAGAAGGAGCATCCGGAGGCACAACACCAGATGGGGGTGTATACTCATCAGGCCTTGCAAAAGGGGGTTGTCGCCGCCTCCCAAAAAATGAAGGGGCGGTCGGAGCGACGAGATGGTTTTTTCGACCCTCTTGCTTTCGCGTTTTTTTATGGGTGGTTACAACGTCCTTAGGCTGTCCGATAACCGGGCTAGCCTAGAGACGAGGTTTTCGAAAAGTGTTCTTGGGTTGTCCGATAACCGGGCTAACCCAAGAACGGGTTTTGAAGGGTTCGTGGAGTCGCCACCGATGTTTTACCGGAAACATCGGAAAAGGAGTTTTAAAAAGGCGTTGGTTTTCGAAAACCAACTTTGGTCATTAGAACCAGAGTTGGGTAAGGGAGTTAGTTACGTGCAAAGGAAGTCTTAGTTCCTTTACGACGCCCCTTTCGGGTTCCCTATGATAGGCCGGCTACTTTGGATAAATAATTAAACTGGAAAATTGCGCTTTTACCCTTTTATTATGCGGTATTTAAAGATTATGACTACATGGCCCTAGCGTCTATTGCATAATTTAAATGAAAGCAGTAAAGATAGAAAGGGAGAGTATGCACCTCCAAAGCAAGCTTTTTATATTTCTCTTTAAAGAGTGGGTGCTTTTTGGCAACCCTTCACTCTACAACTCTCAGAAACTCCGGAAATGCCTCGGAGGGATTCTAAAGAAGATTTAGGACGCTCAATTTATACCTAGAGACACTCAGAAACTCCGGAAATGCTTCGGAGGGGTTCTAGAGAGAGAAAATCTAGAGAGAAGGAGGAGCTAATGCTTGAGGTGTGTGGAAAAAGGGGAAATGGAGCCCCTATTTATAGTTTTTCGCGCCTGACAGGTCGAGACCGCCATCTCGTCTGACAGGGTCGAGACCGCCGTCTGGACAATCCAGACCGCCGTCTCGATCATGGCAGGGGGTCGAGACCGCCGTCTGGGTAATCCAGACCGCCGTCTGGATAATCCAAACGGCGGTCTCGTCCCTAGCATGAGGCGAGACGACGGTCTGGTCCTTCCAGACGGCAGTCTCGTCCCTTCAGGGCGAGAAACTTTATTTTTTGGGCCAGAAAAACCTCCTATCTTAGTACGGGGGCCTAATAGTCTCTCCTAGTGGCTTGTTAGGCTTCGACCGTCTTCAAATAGGGGGTCTTCTGACTTTATTTGGAGGCCGGGCAAGATTTGGGGTCTACAGCTGCCCCCCCTTTACCTGACTAGTCGGCTGTTGGCTTTGTTGTGCCAGACAGGTAGACAGGAAGGTAAAGGAGTTGACCCTCTCGCCCGACTACCCTTCAGATGCTCCGTCTATGCGGCGGGTGATCTTTTGGGGAAAATATTGTGTATTCGTGCACTTCCGGGATACTCCTTCTGACGGTAGCCGATCCCTTTGGTTGACACATGGTAGAACCTCCGGATACTACTCCTGACGTAGCCGATCCTTCGGTTGATGGGTATAAACCCCCCATCAGGCTGGTACGGTCAGTTGTGTGGGACCAGATGGGTATGAACCCCCCATCAGGGTGGTAGTGGCGGCTTACTGTTCAGGTGGCCCATGCGCCGTTTGGGCACTCCTTGGGTGCTGGTTGATAGGTATAAACCCCCTATCAGGCTGGTACGGTCCGTTGTGTGGGACCGGATGGGTATGAACCCCCCATCAGGGTGGTAGTGGCGGCTTACTGTTCAGGTGGCCCATGCGCCGTTGTTGAGATGTGTTATGTCTTTGTTTTTTGTCTTTTCTGGGAATTGTCGTCCGGTCTGTGCTGGGGATTCTGTTGGTGTTTGTCCAGCTTGTTGATTGCTGGGGATTTCTTTGTTTTTGATCTTTTGTGGTGGTCATCCGACTTTGCTGGTTGTCGGGAATTTTTTTGATAAGTGCCTCTTAGGTAGGCAAGAATCCTATGGGGATTTGTTGATCTTGGTGACGCCTCTTGAGTAGGCGGATATCCATTGAGTTTTTAGTAATGCCTCTGAGTAGGCAGATGTTCCGTTTGGAGGTGAAGACTTTTGGTTTTGCTTTTTTCTTTGCCTCTGAATAGGCTAATGTTGCTTTTTTGCTTGCAAGGTTTTGCCTATGCGTTCCACTAGGGATATCCATGTTAGGCAAGTAGCTTTCTGAGGATATGTGTTTGAAGTTTTGCCTTTGTAGTAGGCTCTCTGGGTAAGTTTTTTTGGTGATCTACTAGGGAGTTGGTTGATTCCTTAGGGATCTAATTTTGGTCGCCTTTTTTGGGGAATGGAGTTGTGACTCCTTGTTTGGTGTCGATGAGAGCTGGTTTCTTCAAGCTCTTATTCCTCTGGAGTTTTTTGTTATTTTTGTTTACAGTGCCTCTGAGTAGGCGGATGCTTCATTAGTGGTGAAGACTTCATACTTGCTTGCCTCCGAATAGGTTGATGTCCCTTTCTGGGGAAATTGGCTCTTGCTCGCCAGATCTTGCCTACGCCTAGGCAAATGACTCTTCTAAGGATGTGAGTTTGGAATTTGCCTTTGTCGTAGGCTCACTGGAGATGATTTTTCTCTTTTTGGTGATCCACCGGGGAATTGATTGCCTTTCCGGGGATCTAATTTTGATTTGCCCCCTGAGGGAATGGAGTTCCTTAATTGATGTGGGTGCGAGCTAGCTTTTGTGGTGCTCTTATTTTGTTGAAGGAATGGAATTTCCAATTCCTTTTTTGATTCTTTCTTTTCCTGAGGTGACCCGCTTAGGAAGCAAGGATTTTCATTTGATTTCGCCTTTTTCCGCGATTTATCTCTTTTTTCGCGATTTTGAAATTTGGCTTTTTCGGGATAATGCGTAAGCCTTTTTACTTTTTAGTCTCTTTCTATTACGCTGACTTTTTCCTTCTTTTGGTTGGTCCACTAGGGATGACGTTTTCTTTCTTTGGTGATCCACCAGGGAATTGGTTGACTTCCTGGGGATCTGATTTTTGCTTTTCTAGGGATGGAGTTTTGTCTCCTTGATTGATGTTGATGCGAGCTAAACTTGTGAAGCTCTTATTCCACTAGAGAGTGGGAATTTCTGATTCTTTTTTTGTTGAATTTTTTGGCCTTCTCTGTCATGGCCTTTTTGATTCTTTTTGTTGAATTTCTGATTGATTCTTTTTATTCGGACTTCTCTGTCATGGCCTTTTTGGACATCCGCTGGGGATGCAAGGGTTTTCTTCTTTTTTTTCCTTTTTTTGTTGAGCCCTTGTTGGTATGGAGACTGGACTCTTTTGATTATTGATGATGGTGGGCTCTTGAAGCCTTTAATCTCCATTGGGGAGTGTGGAGGCGACTTTGGGTGAGTGTGCTCGATGACTCATGTGGTGATGCAGCTGAGTCGTGAGGAGTATTTTTGTTTTGCCTTCGGGGTAGGCAAGGATCCTCTTGGGGATGACTAAGCCTTTCCGTCGGCTTTTCTTTTATGATGTCTTGGTGATTGTGCCCTCTTTTATTGGGTGATGTTTGGAGCTTTGGCTTCTGGAAGCTTCTGATGACGACTCGCTCTTCTTTCTTGAGGGAGAGCACTGTGTGAAGACTTATTACTTTCTTGTGCCTTCTTTTCTGAGTAGAAGGATGGTAGCTAGAGCTCTTGATTTTCAGAAGCTCTTGTTGAGTCGCTTGATTGACGACTTTCTTCATTTTCTTGAGGGCATTATTTGGAGACTCAGTCTCAATGATCCTGTTTTCAATCACAAACATGGAGCTAGTCTCCTTATATGCATGAATGCTTTTTGTTTTTTTGTTATTTGTTTGAAGTAATTTTTATTTTTGATTTTTGTCTTGACAAAGTCGTTTTGTGCGACTACTTGTGTGTGGATGCCCTAAATGAAATCTATTCTTATTGATTGATGCATCTGGAAAAGTGACTGGCATTCTCCTGCTGGAATTTTTATGATTATGATGAAGGGCCCCTCTATTTTATTCATTTTTTGGTTTAGCCCTATCTTTTTCCTAGACCGCCCTTTTGGGGTTTTCGGTTAGCGGGCTGCCTTAATTTTTGTCTAGGATATCTTAGCGGGCTTTTTCCTTTTCTATGAATGCCCTAACTTTTGCCTAGACCGCCCTTTGCGGGTTTTCGATCTAGCGGGCTACCCTAACTTTTGCCTAAGAATTTCCTAGCAGGCATTATTCTTTTTATTGTCATTTTTTTTCTCTTCTCTTTTTTGAGAGATAGGAGCCTATCATATGCATGCAATGTTTGCGATATGCATCCTATAATACTATTTCAATTAATTTTTCAAAAGGATTAACCAATGTGCTTTTACTTCTGATGAGCTTCTGACGTCATGTGCTTTCGTCGACAGGGATAGGCTGTACCCATTTTGCCTTCTTGATTTTTTCATGACCGAAGAATGATTGTGTTAATTGTAGAGCGACTTGCCATGTTAGTGCGCCCCTCCCTTTCCTTGGGGATGTCGATCCTCCTATTGATTACTATCTCCACATTTCCCTACTAATTACTAGAATGTCGTAGTGGTAAGGTTCAAGAGAAAAGAAGGAAGAGGATATTTAATTCAAAGGCTTGTGTTTTAGAATTGTTTTATTTTGACAAAAATGGTTTTTGTAAGCACGGCTAGCCATGGTTGGTTAGAGTGTTTAGGCTAGTTTAGGCAAACGTTTCGTTTATGGAGTGGCGTCTTATTCTATGGCGCTTGTTATGACTGGTCGACTTCCCTAGTCTGCCCTTTGGGTTTTCAGCTTAGGATGTTGTGTTTTGGCCCTATCTTTTGTCTAGGTTCCTTCTTTTTGTATATTTTCGGGGAATCCTAGCGGACCTTATTTTGTAACCCTAACTTTTGCCTAGGCTACCCTTTATTTTTGTTCGGGTGTCCTACCGGGTTGACCCTATCTTTTGCGTAGCCCCCTTAGTGGGTTTCCTACCGAATATCTTGCCCTCTCTTTTTTTGGCCTTTGGCTTTTATGGGCTTCTTTTGATTTTTGTTTTCTTTTTGTACAACATTGGCGAAACACGGCTTTATTTATGACGAGGTAAAACTTTATTTTGTGTTTCTAGTCAATCAGTAGTGATGGATTTGACTTTTATTTAGGTCAATGGCGCATTTTGATTACTTTGACGCACTTTGAAAATGTTTGCTTAAACATGGTTATTAATGAGGTTCAGACATTAATAGCAAGAAGAGAAGCAGATAGTAAGAATGACATTCTTTGTAATTAATAGGGAAATATGTGCCCTACAATGCTCGGGGGTCGGGCTAGCCCCGAGGAGTAATCTCTAATAGTCATTGGATTTACAAATCCTAAGAATCAGAAGGAGAACACCTAATGACTAAAGTCACTTTTGACGCTTGAACCCCTCTATTTGGGAAAATCTGATTCGAGCTTCAGAGGGGAGACTTCCCTTTTCTCCATGTAGCTTGATCCTTTGTTGGTAAAGCTTCAAAGGATTGTCTTTAAAATCTGGTGGCTCCCTTATTCCTTGAGAGTTTCTAATGAGCCCTTGGTTTGGGCGATATCCACATTTTCTCATCATGTGGGTCACCTTCATATTGTTGGGGAAGTCTTTTCATATTGGCAAAATATATTTCAAGGTCCCTTTCAGTCGCATCCATTCAAGGTAGGGCAAACGACTTGCTGATCTGAATGTCGTCTCTAGCTCAAACTGTGACTAGCTTGTCGCCTACCCTGAGTTTGTCTCTTTGGCGGAGCGTCGTGAATTGCCTCAGCATCGTGAATCCAAAGTCTCTTCAATTCCCTTTTTGGATTATGTTTTTCTTCGGTCTTATTATTTGTCCTTTATTCTTGGGAGCATTGCCTTATAGCTCCTGGGGGTGTAGATTGTTTCACTTCTAATTCTGCCCCCCAATGTTGGCTATGCTGGGGATATCTTCATTGATGGACGATGTTTCTACGTATCTCCACGGTACCACCTTATTCGATTCGAGGCGTGAACAAAATGTAATGACATCCTTGCCCCTTCTTCCTTATTTACTCAGATGACCAATAGTTGAGGCTTGTTATCCTTCCTAGGCGGATCAACCGTTGGAGATAACTTGACGACCAAAGGTTTGCTCTTCAACCTACTTCGATCCGTGGAAAGCACATCGACTAATCCTTTCTTTTTATTATCTTATTATTATTAAAGTGAGAATGAATGCAATTTATGAATGCAATTCATGAATGTAATAGACGGTTGAGATGATGAAAACAAACAATTTTATTTATTTTATTTAGACAGTGTGCATTCCTCAATGCAATGTTTCAAAGCACATAGGTTGGTTAAAATTTGTATGTATTTCCCTTTTTTACTTCCCATGTATGGCATGCGAATGCCCTATCCTCTTCATATGGTATTGAGGAATGTCCACTTTCTTCAACCGCCTACTACTAGATGATGTTATGAGGATGAAGTTTGGTGGATGCATGTATGCAAGTGTTTATTTTTTCCTAAACATTATCATGTTTTATTTTCTAACATGATGTATGATAGTGTTTGGGATTTTTGTGTTTTTTTTTTTTTGTGTATGCGGATGAGGACATGAAGAATACCAGCCGCTTTCTAGAATGCAAAAATATTTTTATTGGATGATTTATGAGATGGATATTCCTTAAGACAATGGCTTAGGTATCCTCCTTAAAGCTCACGCTTTGTGGGGTATCCTACCCTCCTCGGTGTAATGGCCATCACCATCACACCTTAGTACACGTGTCCCTTCCTTGTCGCGAAGGTCACAGATGTGCTCGGGGCCTCTTTCGCCATTATCTTAGGGATATCTAGTGCTCCTTAGAATGAATGTATTTATGCATGCACCAGTACAAAAGGGCAGTAGATGTTCAAAGTGCGATAACTTTTGACTGGGTTGTCCGATTTGGACGCACAACATGTCAAAACGAAGAGAAAAGGGTGAAGAACCAAGCTACAAATTACCGTAGGGGATTTGACCCAGTAATTTTCCCAAAAAACGCCTCTAAGACCTATTTTTGAGGGATTTATTAAAATGATGCGTATGCACACTTATTTTTTCTCTTGGTTTTTCCACTTATGATGCAATATGAATGATACGACTTTGTCAACATTATTTTATTTATGTTTTGATTTTGTTATTATTATTTTATTTATTTTGGATTTTTTATTGCTTTTTATTTTATAGCCTTTTATCTCTTATGTCGGAACTGCGTGGCTACTTAGCTTACAAAGAACCTGAAACCAGGCTAGCTAAAAGGCAGACTGTCCGAGATAAAATGTGGCTTTATGCAAAAGAACTATTTAGCGTCCCTTATCTCTTCTGTCGGAACTGCGTGGCTACTTAGCTTACAAAGAACCTGAAACCAGGCTAGCTAAAAGGCAGACTGTCCGAGATAAGGGTGTTTATTTGTGAAAATATTTTGGGTTTTTTTTTGTGATTTTTGTTCTGTTGTTTGTTTATGCTATGCAACATACAAATGCAATAATCATATGCACACACAAATCGATCATCCCCGAACAGGCGAGATTTCATTTTTATCACGAGGTAGGGTTTTCCTGCAGAAAAGTGCATTGGTCAGGGTAGGTTCTAACTGTTCTCACCAGGCTAAGGCCCCCAAGGTGCCCCCATTATAGGGTCCCCACTCTCCAGCCGTCCAACCATGCTCGGCACTAAGGCCGAGTCGGTCTTGTTGCCAAAAGAGGAAGGTTATCACCTTGAGTGGTGGTTTCCGATCACACTAGTGGGCACAAGGCCCTAACTACAGCGAACCGTACCTGCCACCCACTCCCTATGGTTATCTCACTTGCCCCCGGGTATAGAGGGAACTGTAGTGTGCAAGGGTTTGTGTGCAGTTTATATTTCAATCAATTGCGTAAGTATAAACAAGCAACAGTTATTTGAAAGCCAAACAATAAAGCATGTTATAATACAAGGCAGGGTAAAAGCGCCATTTTCTTGGTTTAATTATTTTTAACCCAACCCATCACTAAATGGGATCAACTCTCTAGGCTTCCCCAATGGAGTCGCCATCTGTCGCCGCCTCCCAAAAAACGAAGGGGCGGTCGGAGCGACGCGATGGTTTTTTCGACCCTCTTGCTTTCGCGTTTTTTTTTTATGGGTGGTTACAACGTCCTTAGGCTGTCCGATAATCGGGCTAGCCTAGAGACGAGGTTTTCGAAAAGTGTTCTTGGGTTGTCTGATAACCGGGCTAACCCAAGAACGGGTTTTGAAGGGTTCGTAGAGTCGCCATCGATGTTTTTACCAGAAACATCGGAAAAGGAGTTTTAAAAAGGCGTTGGTTTTCAAAAATCAACTTTGGTCATTAGAACCAGAGTTGGGTAAGGGAGTTAGTTACGTGCAAAGGAAGTGTTAGTTCCTTTACGACGCCCCTTCCGGGTTCCCTATGATAGGCCAGCTACTTTGGATAAATAATTAAACTGGAAAACTGCGCTTTTACCCTTTTATTATGCGGTATTTAAAGATTATGACTACATGGCCCTAGCGTCTATTGCATAATTTAAATGAAAGCAGTAAAGATAGAAAGGGAGAGTATGCACCTCCAAAGCAAGCTTTTTATATTTCTCTTAAAAGAGTGGGTGCTTTTTGGCAACCCTTCACTCTACAACTCTCAGAAACTCTGGAAATGCCTCGGAGGGATTCTAAAGAAGATTTAGGACGCTCAATTTATACCTAGAGACACTCAGAAACTCCGGAAATGCTTCGGAGGGGTTCTAGAGAGAGAAAATCTAGAGAGAAGGAGGAGCTAATGCTTGAGGTGTGTGGAAAAAGGGGAAATGGAGCCCCTATTTATAGTTTTTCGCGCCTGACAGGTCGAGACCGCCATCTCGTCTGACAGGGTCGAGACCGCCGTCTGGACAATCCAGACTGCCGTCTCGATCATGGCAGGGGGTCGAGACCGCCGTCTGGGTAATCCAGACCGCCGTCTCGACTAGGCAGAAGTCGAGACCGCCGTCTGGATAATACAGACGGCGGTCTCGTCCCTGGCATGAGGCGAGACGGCGGTCTCGTCCCTTCAGGGCGAGAAACTTTATTTTTCGGGCTAGAAAAACCTCCTATCTTAGTACGGGGGCCTAATAGTCTCTCCTAGTGGCTTGTTAGGCTTCGACCGTCTTCAAATAGGGGGTCTTCTGACTTTATTTGGAGGCCGGGCAAGATTTGGGGTCTACAGGGGTTTACCAGACGAGGGTTCATACTCGTCAAACACCAGATGGGGGTGTATACTTATCAGGCCTTACAAAAGGGGGCTTACCGGACGAGGGTTCATACTCGTCAAACACCAGATGGGGGTGTATACTCATCAAGCCTTACAAAAGAGGGCTTACTGGACTAGGGTTCATACTCGTCAAAACCAGATAGGGGTTCGTACTTATCAGACGAGAGGATCAGCTATCACCATAAGAAGCATCCTGGAAGCACACCCTTTTTCCAGAAGATCAACCGCCGCAAGTCGGAACATCTGAAGGACAACCGGGCAAGAGGGTCAACTCCTTTACCCTCTAGTCGATCTTCGTGGCACAACAGGCCAGCCGTCGGCTAGTCGGGTAAAGGGGGGGCAGCTGTAGACCTCTAATCTTACCCGGCCTTGCAATAAAGACCAGAAGACCTCCTTTCTGAAGATGGACAAAGCCTAAGAAGCCATTAGGAGAGACTATTAGGCCCCATACTAGGATAGGAGGGTTTTTTGGTCCAAAAATAAGGATTTTCTCCTTTTAAGGTTTAGACCGGCGTCTCGGATTTGAGACCGCCGTCTCACCTTGCGCGGATGGCGAGACTGCCGTCTCGTTTGGCGAGACCGCCGTTTCGCCACTCGCGAATGGCGAGACCACCGTCTCGTTTGTCAAGACCGCCGTCTTGCCACTCGCGAATGGTGAGACCACCGTCTCGTTTGTCGAGACCGCCGTCTCATTTGTCGAGACCGCCGTCTCGACGTTCCCGCAAGCCGAGACCACCGTCTCGACCTTGTCAGACGAGACGGCTCTTCTCGACCTGACAGGCGCGAATCCCTATAAATAGGGCCCCTATTCCCCTCATTTCCAACAAGTTCTTCCTCCTTCTCTCTAGAAATCACTTAAACTTCTCTCTCTAGAACCCCTCCGAAGCATTTCCAGAGTTTCTGAGCGTTTCTAAGAGTGTTTTTTGAGTGTTTCGAGAGGTTTCCGACACTGTAGAGTGAAGGGCTGCCACAAAGCACCCTATTTTTAGAAGGAATAAATAAGAAAAGCTTGCTTCGGAGGTTTATACTCTCTCTCTCTACTTTTATAGCTTTATTTTTATGCAATAAACATTAGGGCCATGTAGTCATAATTTAAATTCCGCAAAATAAAAGGGTAAAAGCGTATTTTCTGATCTATTTATTCAAAGTAGCTAGCCTATCATAGGGAACCCGAAAGGGGCATCGTCAAGGAACTAATACTTCCTTTATGCGTAACTAACTCCTTACCCAACTCTGGTTCTAATGACCAAAGTTGGTTTTCTGAAAACCAACGCCTTTTTTAACTCCTTTTCCGATGTTTCCGGTAAAAACATCGGTGGCGACTCCACAGAACCCTCCAAAACTAGCTCTTGGATTAGCCCGGTTATCGGACAATCCAAGAGCGCCCTTTCAAAAACCTCGCCTCTAGGTTCAGCCCGGTTATCGGACAACCTAAAGGCATTGTACGACACCAAAACGCGAAAAACGGAAAGTCGAAAAACCATCACGTCGCTCCGACCGCCCGCGTTTTTTACGGTGGCGACAATAAACATTACACTCATAAATCATTCATATAGATAGTCTATTTTTCCAAAACAAATATACACAAATACCATACATCATGTAGAAATAAAACATGATAAATAGAAAAATAAACACTCACATTCATTCAATAAGCATCATATTCATAACACATGCATTTTGGTTTTAGAAAATGGAGGAGACTAATAGACAGTTGAAGAAAGTGGACATTCCCCGGTACCATACTGAGAAGTTGGAGCGGCTTTGCGCAATAATGCCACCAGAGGTCCGTTCTGACTTTGAAAAATCCTATGGACGGATTCTCGACTTGCTTAAGATCTGTGTCAATCAAGTGTTCATCAGGTTACTAGTTCAATTCTGGAACTCTAGTCTGCGCTACTTCGAATTCCCGCAATTCGACATGGTGCCCACTTTGGAGGAGTACGAAATTATGCTGAAATGGCCCAAATCAGTCGGGGTCCATATCCGCCATGGGGCATACACTCCTGTAGCAAAAGTCACTACCATCATCCGATTTCCATTCCGGCAGACTACCCTGATGGAAAAAGGGAACATCCAGGGTTGGAAAGTCTCAATGTTAGAAGACCATCTGTCCAATTTGGCTAAAAGGGCAGAATGGGTCACTTTTAACAAAACCCTGGCCTTAATCATATTTGGAACGATCTTGTTTCCCTTCCATCTCGACACAATGGATCAAGCTGTCATGGACGCCTTCTTCACCTGGGACGTGAACTCGAAGAGTCCCTTGCCTGCAATTCTTGCCGACACCTTGCTCTCGGTGGAATTCTGTCGCTAGAAGCAAGGAAAACACTTCGTTGCTGCTCTTCACTACTCTTTGTGTGGGGCATCACACATTTTTACGCCTCTAGTCACATGAGGATGTTCCCCGACCCTTTGAGGAGCTTCTCCAAAATCCCTCTCCAATGACGCTTAACCTCAGAATGGAAGGATGAGTTGGAACAATGGGACACCAACCATTTATCCTGGGTCTGCCCTTGGTTCTGACCCGGTCCAGTCCTCATCAGATGTGGAGACTATCCGAACGTACCCTTGATAGGACTCAGGGGTTGCATAGCCTATTCACCTAGAGTAGCTATGAGACAACTCATGAGGACTCAAACTACAATTTCTCGAGGGGAACTCGTAGGATTGTGTTTCTTCGGAGTCCCATGCACAATTGCCAACTCACTAGCCGTGAGAAAAGCATGGGAGAAACTAGTCTTTATGGGAGACAGAGAGTTAGGTAAAGCTTGAGTGGCTGTCTCCAGTGACTATGAGGTATGGAGAAAAGAAGAGGGATGTCTCAACCATCCACCTCACTCCTTACAAGCGCCAATAGTGAAGAGCTGCAAGCTCAAGTCGATGCCTTGACCCAGAGGATAGAAATCATGGGGGCCCAGATGAGGGCCCTTGAAGAAAGAGAACAAGAATCTATCCTCACCATTGATGGTCTGCAAAGGCAATGCAAGAAAAAGGATCATGAAATAGAGCGCCTCAAGGATCAGTGTGCTGACTCTAATGAGCAAGCTATCCGAGCATCCAAAGCTGCCAGAACCAGCGCGGATAGCCAACTTCAAGAAATAACCGCCAAATCAGCATGCCTTGAGGCCGATTCAGCAAAACAGGCTCAAACGTTCAAGGACTTCTTACAAGACCTCACAAGGACTTGGTCAGAAATACGCCAAGAGTGAGAGGCCAATCGAAGACTCAACAAAAGTCTCGCTGAGCTACGCTGCAAAGAAAGAGACGGGCTAGCTCAGTACGGCCAAGTACTACAAGAAAAGGACCGAGCCCTTGCAAAACTCGATGAACTGCAAGCCTTGGTCGTCCATCAAGAGGCGAAGATCAAAGAAGCTCAAAAGTACAATGAAGATATGAGCCAGGCGGTTTAGAAGCAAAGCGAAGCACTCACTCGTCACATCCGGGAAGCCGAAAGGGAATTACATAGAGATCAAGACCCACCTGTGGGTTTCATTAGGCTTTTCCGTTTCTGCCAAAAGTTGCTTCATAGTATGGAATAGGGGAATGTACACCTTCTACGAATAAATGAAAATTTTCTTTATTCAACAATTGTCTACTTGCATGCATATCATTCATTTGCATATTTAATTTCCCCTCCTTCACTCTTAATAACTGACACGTCTTCCAAATCAGAAGAATGGAGAGAAAGCCACTCCTAATCAAGTTTTCCCTAACGGTTGACTCGCCACAAGAGGACAATAAGCGCCGACCGTTGGTCCTGAAAAATAAGGAAGAGGGGGCAAGGACACCAGTGCGACTATTTATTCCACATCCTTTCCCTTACGAGTCAAGTAAAGTTGTACCATGGAGATACGGGGAATCTTCACCAATAAAGGAGGATATCTCGAACATAGCAGCACTATCGTTCGAGCCTTCGACGGATCAAAACGAGAAGTAGTCGGAGAAGTTAATTTGCCAATTCAAGTTGGACCCACTATATTCAACGTCGATTTCCATGTAATGGATATTACTCCGGCATACAGTTGTCTCCTCGGCAGGCCTTGGATTCATGACGCTAAGGCAGTACCTTCAACGTTCCAGCAGAAAGTCAAATTCATAATGGATGACAAATTGGTCATGGTCCAAGCAGCAGATGATATCTTGATCAATGGACCATCCACCCAACCTTATGTGGATGCGGCTGAATAAGCCCTTGAAACATCTTTTCAAGCGCTCAAAATTGCCAACGTAGAGCGACTTCCCAAAAATACAAAGGTAGCCCGCATGATGTTGAAGCATGGTTACCATCCTGTCCAAGGACTGGGGGCAGATTCCCATGGAATGATTGAATCCCTGGAATTCAAAGATAATCCTTCCAAGTATGGCCTAGGATATGACCCTACTAAGGGTCGGACAGAAGGAAGAAAAGGGAAGTCTCCCCTCCGCACACTCAAGCAGATATTCCGAAGCGGAGGGATGCAAGCGTCAAGAGCTACCCTAGTCATTAGGAGATCTTTTTCTTCATTTAAGGGATGTAAACCCCATGACTGTTAGAGATTATCCCCCGGGGCTAGCCCGACCCCCGGGCATTTTAGGGCACATATTCCCTCATTAATTAATAAAGAATATACTTCTTACTATTTGCTTCTCTTCTTACTATTTCATGACTAGACCTCATAATAACCTTGTCTAAGTAAACAAAAAGAAAAAGAAGAATAAAAAGCACATCCAATTAAACAAAACTTGTCATTGCCATTACAGTCAAGCTAGTTGATTAGAAGCACAAAATAAGACTTTATCTCACCATAAAGAAAGTCATGCTTCGCCAATATTGTGAAAAAATAACAAAAAAGAAAAATCCCATAGAAGCCAAAGGCCAAAAAGAAAAAGGGCAAAATACCCCGTAGGAAACCCACTAAGGGGGCTACGCAAAAGATAGGGTCAACCCGGTAGGATACCCGAACCAAAATAAAGGGTAGCCTAGGCAAATGTTAGGGTTACAAAATAAGGTCCGCTGGGATTCCCTAAACAAATACAAAAAGAAGGAACCTAGACAAAAGATAGGGCCAAAACACAATATCCTAGTTTGAAAACCCAAAGGGCGATCTAGGGAGATCGACTAGCCATAAAAAGCAATGGAAATAAACTAAAGCGCAAATACAAAAAAGGGAGGAAACGTTTGCTTAGACAAAAGCTTAAACACCCATGCCTAACCCTAGCTAACCATTCTTACAAAAGACCTTTTTCTAAATAAAAAGTAACCTTCTAAAACACAAGTCATTGAATTTGCCCTCTTACTTCTTTTCTCTTGACCCGCACAAATATTATTCTAACAATTAATTTGGGAATATGGAGGCGTATAGTCAACAAGAGGATTGAAACCCCTAAAGTGAAGGAAAAGGGACACTACATGGCAAAGTGTGCTCTACAAAAAAGAGAGAAAAAGAAAAAGCAAATTATTCTTCGATCACAAGAAGTCCGGAATGGTACAGCCAAATACGAGAACGCAGATCAGAGGGCACTCGTCGCTACAAGACATGTCAAATAAATCCTTCTGAAAAACTAATTGAAATAGGCATTATAGGACATCAAACATGAAAATATTGCATGCATAAAATGTTTTTGAACCAGATCCTATTTTCTTTAAAAAAAAATATCTCTCAGAATCGAGACGGTCGTCTCGCATTTCCAGACCGTCGTCTCGATCTCTAGCAAAACGAGACCGCCGTCTCGACTTGTCCAAAAACGAGACCGCCTTCTCGCTTGGCGAGACGACCGTCTCGCTTAAGGCCAAAGTCGAGACCACCGTCTCAAGGTTCCGGATGGTCGTCTCGACTTGCACGAAATCGAGACCGTTGTCTCGACTTCCCAGACGGCGGTCCCGAATCTGAAAAAATTTCTATAAATAGAGGGGGGCCTAGGGGGGTCTCCACACCTCCTCTTGCACTCCCACTCCCCATTCTCTCACTCTCAAGCACCCTACTGTCAAGATGCACCGTGGAGATCAGTCTAGGAAGAGAAGAGGCTCTGCCGGCCCTAGCAGCTCCTCAGCTCCCGCTCCGCAGGACCCCACGCAACTGTCACCACTGCACCAGGCCCGTCTAGAGCACATCCGGGGGTATACATGGCACCCCATGCTGAGGTTAGATTTCGGCATCCTCATCGAATTCAGATGGGAAGATGACGTCCAGGCCCACATCGACAACATAGGGTGGGGCTTCCTCCTTCAGCCTCCACCTACCCACGTCTACCCCCAGGCGGTGCTAGAGTTCCTCGCCTCCATCTCCTATGCCGAGACTCCCGCCATGGTATCAGGTCTGTCACCGACAAAAATGGTGACGTACTTCATGGGTGGGATGTACTGGACCACCACCCTGGACGAATTCAATGTGACCATTGGGTTTGACTAGCCCGAGGACGTGCTGACTCGGGACTACTAGGAGGCTATCTGCGCACGCCCCACCAACCTCACTGCAGGTGAGATGTGGGAAGAGCTCACTAGGGCGCACACTTTGCCCACGCTGATGAAGGGCTCCGCACTTCCCCCAGCCCTCCGCATCTGCCACAAGCTGCTGGCAGGGACTATCCACGAGCGGAAAGAGAGTCAGGGAAAGGTAACCCTTCTGGACCTCTTTGTCCTTCACTGCATGAGCCAGAGGCGCCAGTGCAACCCTAGCTATTTCTTCCTGAAGGCCCTCAAGGACTTCGGGAGCCAGCCCGTGGGAGCCATCCTCATGGCTCCCCTCATTACCCCCCTGGCAGAAAAATGGGGGTGCAGTGGCAGGGAGGAACTGGCCTCCAGCCTCCGACCCAAGACTATCAACGGGTCGGTCCTAGTGAGCATGGGGATGCTGTTACGCCAAGGGACCTGGCTGATCCTCCACCCCTCACTGGATATCACTTTGGATCTCCAGGATCTCGTGGCAATGCACGATCTCCCGACACCTCCCGAGTTCCAACAACAGCAGCAACAACAACAACAGCAGCAGTACATGGACGATTTTGCTGGCCTCAATCGCAACATCTACAATTTGGGCCAACAATTCGACCAGATGTCTATGAGACAAGAGCAAATGTCTCTAAGACAGGATGTCTTCGACACATTTTGCTTAGAAAATAAAACTGCTGTAATAAACTTTTATCATAAATACAATTTTATTTCATACATTTTGCTCTCCCTTTCAGAAAGAGTAAGCGTAACAAAAAAGAAACTAAGAGTAAAAAGACGTACGCTCAGAAAAATATCCAAAATCCAAAATTGCGAGAAAAAAGAGATAAAATCGCGAAAAAAGGCAGGATTAAAATAAGTCAATCACTTTGACCAACAATTTTTCGACGACCAAGAAGGAGTCGAACAACAAACAAAGACTACCCGACAACCAGCATAGTCGGACGACCACCACCAAAAAAAAAGAAAGAATCCCCAGCAAACAACAAGTTGGATGGCTATCAAGAAAAGCCAAAAAAATCTAAAATCCCCAGCAACCAACAAGCTGGATGAACTTCGAACAGGATCCCTGGCACAAATCAGATGACCAATCTCAGAAAAGACAAAGACAAGAGGACACATCTCAACACACGGCGCATGAGCTAGAGCAGTAAGCCGCCACCACAGCCAAAGGATCAGCTACCGCAAGAAGGGGCATCTGGAGGCACAACACCAGATGGGGGTGTATACTCATCAAGCCTTACAAAAGGGGGCTTACCGGACGGGGTTTCATACTCATCAAACACCAGATGGGGGTGTATACTCATCAAGCCTTACAAAAGGGGCCTTACCAGGCAGGGGTTCATATTCGTCAAACCAGATGGGGGTTCATACTCATCAGCCGAAAGGATCAGCTACCGCCAGAAGGAGCATCCTGGAAGCACACTTTTCCCCAGAAGATCAACTGCCACAAAGATGGAACATCTGAAGGGCAACCGGGAAGGAGGCTCAACTCCTTTACCCTCCAGTCGATCTTCTTGGCACAACAGGCCAGCAGTCGACTAATCGGGTAAAGGGGGGGCAGCTGTAGACCCCAAATCTTGCCCGGCCTCATAATAAAGACTAGAAGACCTCCTTTTCGAAGATGGATGAAGCTTAAGAAGCCATTAGGAGAGACTATTAGGCCCCTTACTAGGATAGGAGGAATTTTTTGCATGTAAATAAGGATTTTCGCCTTTTAGGGTCGAGACCGCCGTCTCGCTTCTCGGGACCGCCATCTCGCCACTTTTGCAAGTCGAGATTGCCGTCTCGTTTGGCGACACAGCCGTCTCGCCACTTGCGAATGGCGAGACGACCCTCCCAGTTGACGAGACGACCTTCTCGCCATTTTTCCAAGGCGAGACAGTCGTCTCAACCTTGTCAAACAAGATGGCCATCTCGACCTTGTTAGACGAGACGGCCGTCTCGACCTGACAGGCGCGAATCCCTATAAATAGCCGCGCCTTCACCCTCATTTCACACAGTTCTTCCATTCTCTCTCTTGCAACTTCTTCAAATTCTCTTTTTAGAACCCCTCCGAAGCATTTTCGGAGTTTTCGAGAGTTTCTTTAGAGTTTTTATAGCGTTTCCGAGAGTTTTTCTGGCGTTGTAAAGAGTGAAGGGTTGCCAAAACGCACACTAGTTTTCAAGAAATTAATCAAAGAGCTTGCTTCGGAGATTTCTTCTTCCTCTCCCTCTCTTTATTGCCTTACTTTTATATTTAAATTGCATAATAGATATTAGGGTCATGTAGTCATTATTTTAATTCCGCAAATAAAAGGGTAAAAGCGTCTTTTCGCAAGTTTATTTATTAAAATAGCTGGCCTATCATAGGGAACCTGAAAGGGGCGTCGTAAGGGAACTAACACTTCCCTTACACGTAACTAACTCCCTTACCTAAACTTTGGTTTTAACGACCAAAGTTAGTTTTCGAAAACTAACGCCTTTTTACTCCTTTTTCGATGTTTCCGGTAAAAACATCAATGGCGACTCCATAAGAACCCTTCAAAATTAGTTCTTGGGTTAGCCCGGTTATCGGACAATCCAAGAACGCCCTTTCGAAAACCTCGCCTCTAGGTTCAGCCTAATTATCGGACAACCTAAAGGCGTTGTAACCACACCCAAAATATGCGAAAATTGGAAAGTCGGAACCATCGCGTCGCTCCGACCGCCTCATTTTGACGGCGGTGACAGGTACCTACCCCCACCTGGTACGAACCCCTTTTTGCAAGGCTCTTGTGGGTACCTACCCCCACCTGGTACGAACCTCGTTCTGCAAGGCTCTTGTGGGTACCTATCCCCACCTAGTACGAACCCCGTTCTGCAAGGCTCTTGTGGGTACCTACCCCCACCTGGTACGAACCCCGTTCTGCAAGGCTCTTGTAGGTACCTACCCCCACCTGGTACGAACCCCGTTCTGCAAGGCTCTTGTGGGTACCTACCCCCACCTGGTACAAACCCCGTTCTGCAAGGCTCTTATCTGGTACGAACCCCATTCTGCAAGGCTCTTGTGGGTACCTACCCCTACCTGGTACGAACCCCGTTCTACAAGGCTCTTGTGGGTGCCTACCCCCACCTGGTACGAACCCCGTTATGCAAGGCTCTTGTGGGTGCCTACCCCCACCTGGTACGAACCCCGTTCTGCAAGGCTCTTGTGGGTGCCTACCCCCACCTGGTACGAACCCCGTTCTGCAAGGCTCTTGTGGGTGCCTACCCCCACCTGGTACGAACCCCGTTCTGCAAGGCTCTTGTGGGTACCTACCCCCACCTGGTACGAACCCTGTTCTACAAGGCTCTTGTGGGTACCTACCCCCACCCGGTACGAATCCCGTTCTGCAAGGCTCTTCTGGGTACCTACCCCCACCTGGTATGAACCCCGTTCTACAAGGCTCTCAGGATGTTCTTTTTGGTAGTCAATCCTATGGCTGATGACTACAAACCCTCATCTGGTTTGATGTGTTGGCGGCTTACTGTTTCTGATCATGCGCCCATTCCATGGGGAGTCATTGATTTTTCTTTTTTGACTTTTTTGTTTTAGTCATCCGGTTTTGCCAGGGATTTCTTGTTTTTGGCTTTTCTGTTTAGCCATCCGGTCTAGCCGGGGATTCTTTGTTTTTGGATTTTCTGTTTAGCCATCCGGTCTTGCCGGGGATTCTTTGTTGGTTGCCTTTTATTTTAGGCAGGAATCCCCTGGGGATTTGAGGTTTCTGGCTTTTCTATTTAGCCATCTGGTCTTTGCCGGGGATTATTGATGATTGCCTCTTAATTTAGGCAGGAATCCATTGAGGATTTGTTGATTTCTGTTGATTGTGCCTCTTGATTAGGCAGATGCTTCAATAGTGGTGAAGACTTTATGCTTGTTGTTTTTGCCTCTGAATAGGCTGATGTTCCACTCGGGGATATTTTCTCTTGATAATACCTCTGAGTAGGCAGATGCTTCCTTGGAGGTGAAGACTTTGTGCTTGCTAGATCTTGCCTATGCATTCCATTGGGGATTTCCATATTGGGCGATATAGGCAATTAACTCCTTGAGGATATCAATTTGTAGTTTGTCTTTGTCGTAGGCTCACTGGGGGTAATTTTTCTTGTTGATGATTCACCGGGGAATTGATTGCTTTCCCAGGGATCTATTTTGATTTTCCTCATAGGGAGGAATGGGGTTTTTGACTCCTTGTTGGATGTTGTTATTTTGAGTTGGCTTTGCCTATGCTCTTATTCCACTGGGGAATGGGTTTTCTGATTATTTTGCCTTTTTTCTCGCGATTTTATCTCTTTTTTCGCGATTTTGAAATTTGGCTTTCTTAAATGCGTGCGCCTTTTTAATTTCTTTTATGCACGCAGGCTTTTTATTATCTGCTGAGGATAAAAAGATTTTCTTCTTTTTCTCTTTACTTTTTGGCGATCCTCTGAGGAGTTCGTAGGCTTCTTGGGGATCCAACTTTGATTTGATTTTTATGACAGAGTCTTGACTCCTAGCTTTATGAAGCTCTTTATTGAACTGGAAGATGAGAATTTTTTGTTTTCCTCATTTTGTAGATTTTTATGAGAAGCTCTACTTGGAGATTTTTATTCGTCCTTTTTTTGTGGCCTCTATTGGGGAATGAAAAGTTTTTCTTTCCTTTCTTTTTGTTGACCCCCTGGGGATATGGAGATTTTGACTCTATATCCTCTTTGGTTGATCTTTGTGTAGTCCTTATTCTCCTTTGGGGAAGTAGCGGAGATTCTGGATGAGTGTGCTCGATGACTCATGTGGTGATAAAGCTGAATCGTGAGGTAATATTTTTGTTTTGCCTCTAGAGTAGGCAAGGATTCACTTGGGGATGATCAAGCCTTTCTGTTGGCTTGTCTATGTTGATGGCTTCCTTTTTCTTGGATGGAAGGATGGTGATTGAAGCTTCGAATGACTATGTTTGATGACTCATGTGGTGGTGATGCCGAGTCATGAAGCAATTTTTTGTTTTGCCTTTGGAGTAGGCAAGGATCTATTTGGGGATCATCGAGCCTTTCCGTTGGCCTTTTTCTGGTGTAACTTCGTTTATTGGGGTAGAAGGTTTGAAGCTCTTTATTCTGCTGAAATGGTTTTGATTTCACCTTTTCTTTCGCGATTTTGATTTTTATTTGGAGATTGGATTCTGGCGCCTCCTGTTTTCAATCACAAGTATGGAGTCTAGCCTCCTTATATGCATGTTTATTATTCTTATTTAAAGAAATTTATTTTTTCTTGATTTGACAAAGTCGTTTTGTGCAACTACTTTGTATGTGGATGTTCTAGATGCAATCTATTTATTTATTTATTTTTGATGCATTTAGAAAGTAACTGGCCTTCTCCCGTTGGCTTCTTATGAATATGCCGATGGGCTCCTCTTTTATTCATCTCTTGGTTTTAACCCTATCTTTTGCCTAGACCGTCCTTTACGGGTTTTCGATCTAGTGGGCTGCCTTAATTTTTGCCTAGAATATCTTAGGGGGCTTTTGCCTTATCTTTTGCCTAGATCGTTCTTTTGGGGTTTCCGATCTAGCAGGCTACCCTAGTTTTTTTCCTAAGAATATCCTAGCAGGCTTTTATTCCTTTATTATTTTTTTTTATGCTTCTTCTTTTTTTAGCCCTATCTTTTGCCCAGGGATGCCCTTTGCGAGTTTTCATTCCTGACGGGTCTTGAGCAATGTCTTCAAGTATAATACTTCTTCACCGTACCGGAGTTGATTAGGTGTCGAAGTTCTTTTCCATTCATATCGGCAATCATAACAACTCCTCCCGAGAAAGCTCGTTTGACCACAAAGGGTCCTTCATAATTTGTCACCCATTTTCTAATTTTATTCTTCTGGGCCGGAAGCACATTATTTACCATTATGGTAAATATGAGGGTTGACCTTTTTTCATAAGCCTTTTTTATTTTCCTTTGATAGGCTTGCTCACGACATATAGCATTCCTTTGTTATTTCCACTTCAAAACCCTTAGAATTATTACATTTAGACTTATTTGGTCCTTCTAGGATAAAAAGCTTTGGTGGAAATTATTATGGTCTTGTGATTGTTGATGATTTTTCTAGATATACTTGGACATTTTTTTTAACAATGAAAAGTGAAGCTTTTAAGGTCTTTAGGAAGTTTGCAAAGCAAATTCAAAATGAGAAAGACTTAAGAATTAAACTTTTAAGAAGTGACCATGGTGTTGAGTTTCAAAATGAAAGGTTTGAAAATTATTGTGAGGAAAATGGAATATTACATAATTTTTCTGCACCTAGGACTCCCCAACAAAATGGTGTAGTTGAAAGGAAAAATAGGTCACTAGAGGAACTTGCTATAACAATGCTAAATGAATCAAATGTTCCTAAATATTTTTGGGCTGATGCTGTAAGTACTGCATGTTATGTTTTGAATAGAATGCTCATTAGGCCAATTATAAAAGCAACTCCCTATGAATTGTTAAATGGTAGAAAGCTTAATGTTGCTCATTTGAAAATATTTGGATGTAAGTGCTTTGTGTTAAATAATGGAAAGGACAACTTAGGAAAATTTGACTCAAAAGCCGATGAGGGCATTTTCTTAGGTTATTCATTAACTAGCAAAGCTTATAGAGTATTTAATAGAAGAACCTTAAATGTTGAATGTCGCCGCCGTCCGTTCCGACGTCTAGGGACATCTCGAACGTTTAATGCGAGCGGTCACGAAAAGATGGTTTTAGACTCGCGTTTTGTATTTAAAATATGTTCATTGCTTCCGAGGTGCTCAACAACTGAACTATCCTCTAATAGAAGCAAGGTTTTCGAAAAAGGGGTTCTTTTGGAGTCGCCACCAATGTTTTGACCTTAAACATTGGAAAAGGAAAAAATGTTGATTTTAAGAAAAACCGCACTTGGCCATTATAACCAAAGTTGGGTAAGGGAGTTAGTTACGTGTGGGGAAGGTATTAGCACCCCACAACGCCTCTTTCGGGTTCCCTATGACGGATTAATTCGTTAAGTGAAGATTATAAGAAATTACACTATTACCCTATTTTATTCATACAACATTTAAATATGGCTATCTACATGATTTTATTTACATTTCATATATAAAGCAATAAATAAAGCAATAAAAGAGAAAAGATTTGAGAAGAACCTCCGTAGCAAGCTTTATATTGCAACTCTTTTACAATAAGGACGCGTTTTGGCAATCCCTCGCTCTACAACGACTCTCCTCACGAATACAGACTCGACTCGACTAAACTCTTATAGAAGAATTGAATGCCGGAATATCATTCCTTAACTGATTGTTACCTATTTAAGGCAATCAGAAAGATCATTCGAAGTAGGGAGAGAAGAAGACAAGTCTTGGGAGTTGTCTGGTGTGTGGAAAAGTGCCAAATGAGCCTCCTATTTATAGTTTTCGCTGTCTGGCTCATTTGGGACAGCCGTCTAGGCCAGGACGGCCGTCCCACATGTGGGACGCGCGTCTCACTTGTCCTAGGTTAGTTGGGACGGCCGTCCCAACTCTGGGACGGGGGTCTCGACCTGTTTTGTCCAGTTTTTGCGTTCTGGGACCCCGGGAAGCTTTCCTTGCTTTTTTCGGACATTGGTTGATGCCGATATGTGTCCGTTGAAGCTTTATCTTCATATAGGAAGTCTTCTTGGCCTTCATTAAGATGCCGGGCGAGCTTTATCTTCATGTAGGGAGTCTCCTTAGCTTTCGTCGGTGACCGGGTGAACTCTATGTTGTTACGAGAGGTCTCCTTTTCTTTTATTAAGAAGCCGGCAAAATTAGGGGTCTACAGCTGCCCCCTTCACTCGCCTAGCTAATTTGTTGGCTTGATATGCCGACAAAATTAGTTGGTAGGGGAAGGAGTTAACCCTTTTGTCCTGGTCATCCTTCTGATGTCGCTCCTTGTTGATCCTCAGGATGATAAATATTTTGATAGGTACCAACCCCTATCTCGGTTTGAGCCTTCTTTTATAAGGCTCGGTGAGTATTTACCCTTCACCAGTGTATAAGTCCGTATTTTACTAGACTTTAGTGAGTACCTACCCCCACTAGGTATGAACCTTGTTCTGCAAGGTTTTGGTGAGTACTTACCCTCACCTGGTATGAGTTCGCATTTTGCTAAACTCTCGTAGGTACTTACTTCCGAGGTGCTCAACACTGAACTATCCTCTAATAGAAGTAAGGTCTTTGCAACCCATTTTTATAATGCTTAGGTGAGTATTTTACTCCACCTAATGCATTCTGCTAAGTTTTGATGAGTACCTACCCTCATCCGGTACAAACCTTATTTTATAAGGTTTTGGTGGATACCTACCCCCACCCGGTGCGAATCTGCATTCTTGCTAGATTCTGAACGAGTCTCGTTCTGCAAGACTCTGGTGGGTACCTACCCCCACCCGGTCCGAACCTTGTTCTGCAAGGCTCTGATGGGTACCTACCCCCACCTAGTCCGAATCTGTTATTTTGACAGATTATGATGGGTACCTACCCCCACCTGGTCCGAATCCGTATTCCGACGGATTCCGATGGGTACCTACCCCCACCCGGTCCGAACCCCGCTTTGCAAGGCTCGATGGGTACCTACCCCCACCTGGTCCGAACCCCGTTCTACAAGGCTCGATGGGTACCAACTCCCACCCGGTCCGAACCCCATTTTGCAAGGCTCTGATGGGTACCTACCCCCACCTGGTCCGAACCCCATTCTCGCAAGGCTCGATGGGTACCCGCCCCCACCCGGTCCGAACCCCGTTCTGCAAGGCTCTGATGGGTACCTACCCCCACCTGGTCCGAACCCCGTTCTGCAAGGCTCTGATGGGTACCAACCCCCACCTGGTCCGAACCCCGTTCTGCAAGGCTCTGATGGGTACCTACCCCCACCTAGTCCGAACCCCGTTCTGCAAGGCTCTTAGGATGACTTTTTGATAGTCAATCCTGTGGTCATCTGGTTTTGGAGATGTATTGGCGACTTATTGTTTCTGTTCACGCGCCTATTCCGTGGGGAATATTTGATTTGACTTTTTGACTTTTCTGTTAGTCATCCGGTTTTACCGGGGATTCTTTGTTTTTGGCTTTTTCGTTTAGCCATCTGGCTTTGCCGGGGATTTCATTGTTTTGGCTTTTTCTTTCAGCCATCCGGTCTTGGCCGGGGATTCTTTGTTGGTTGCCTCTTATTTAGGCGGGAATCCATTGGGGATTTTTGGTTTGATTGTGCCTCTTGATTAGGCAGATGCTTCAATAGTGGTGAAGGCTTTGTTGTTTTTTCCGCCTCTGAATAGGCTGATGTTCTACTTGAGGATATTTGTTCTTGATAATACCTCTGAGTAGGTGGATGCTTTTTGAAAGCTTTGTGCTTGCATTGCCTCTTGCATAGGTTGCTTTCCCGTTTCTTGGGGATATCGGCTCTTTGCTTGCCTCTGAGTAGGCATAGGCATTCTTGGGAGTGAAGGTTTTGCCTTTCACTGGGTGTCGCCGCCATCAAAAAGAGGCGGTCAGAGCGACGCGATGGTTTTGTCGACCCTCTTGCTTTCGCATTTGTTTTTATGGGTGGTTACAACGCCTTTAGGTTGTCCGATAACCGGGCTAACCTAGGGGCGAGGTTTTCGAAAAGTGTCCCTGGGTTGTCCGATAACCGGGCTAACCTAAGGACTTATTTAATTTGGGTTCTATGGAGTAGCCACCGATATTTTTACCATAAACATCGGAAAAGGGGTTTAAAAAGGCGTTGGTTTTCGAAAACCAACTTTGGTCATTAGAACTAGAGTTGGGTAAGGGAGTTAGTTACGTGTAAAGGAAGTGTTAGTTCCTTTACGACGCCCCTTTCGGGTTCCCTATGATAGGCCGGCTACTTTGAATAAATAACTAAACTGGAAAATTGCGCTTTTACCCTTTTATTATGCGGAATTTAAATTTATGACTACATGGCCCTAGCTTCTATTGCGTAATTTAAATAGCAATAAAATAGAGAGGGAGAATATGCACCTCCAAAGCAAGCTTTTGTATTTCTCAAAAGAGAGGGTGCGTTTTGGAAACCCTTCACTCTTACAACTCTCAGAAACTCCGGAAATGCCTCGGAGGGATTCTAAAGAAGATTTAGAGCGCTCAGTTTATGCCTAAAGACACTCAGAAACTCCGGAAATGCCTCGGAGGGATTCTTAGAGAGAGAAAGTCTAGAGAGAAGGGAGAGCTATGTTGATTCCCTCTGGAAATGAAGGGGGGAGGACCCCTATTTATAGTTTTTTGCGCCTGTCAGTGGCGAGACCGGCGTTCTCGTCTGACAGGGCCGAGACCGCCGTCTCGAGATTCGGGACCGTCGTCTTTGTTGACAATTCAAGGACTTGATGTTGCACTTGATGAATATGAAGAATGGATTTTGATGATGATCCAAGAACTAAAGACTTAGAATATTGAAGATTGAAGATTGGTGATAATTGTATTGTAATAACTCTGTTTTATTTAAGATTGAGTCTGTATTTTTAGAGTCTAAGATAGCCGGTACATAGTCTCGTAACTTAGAAGCTTCAAAAAGCTCAAATTTATCATTTAGGCTCGGCTTTAATCGATTATATAGGTAAATAATCGATTAAAACAAGTGAGAAAACACTTTCTATACAAACTCACTGTTTTAATCGATTAAAACAAGCAAAATAATCGATTGTTTTGTACTGATCCAGTACAGATAATCGATTATTTCACTAAATAATCGATTAATCCGTAGAGGTTTGGGTTCCGACGTATTTGGCTCTGTTTTAATCGATTATCACTCCAAATAATCGATTATTTCAGTCTGTTTTTCATTTTAAATTTCAAATTAACCCTATTTTCGAAAACCCAATTACCAAGAACCCTAGTTTCGAAATCCCCAATTCCTAAACCCTAATTTCCCTACTTAAACTCTGCTTTGGCACTCGAAAAGAAGAACAACTCTTTCCATACAAAAGTTAAGTGTCGTGAGTGCCGGAGAACTGCTTTGTTGCAAGGAAAGGGGGCTTTTGGAACCTGGTGTGAGGCTAGAAGCGATAAGAATCACTAAGTGGAGTTCTTAGTGGATTGTGTGTTGTGCCGTCTCTAGGGAAAGTCTGTTCTTCATCTCTTGTGGATTTCAAGAGAGGTGTTTTCCGATCTTTATCTCGTTCATTTGTAATCTGTTTGTAACAATTTGTTCTTAGTGACAGCGTTAATCCTCTTTTGAGTGATTAGCAACTGGACGTAGGGTCTTTTGATCCGAACCAAGTATAAACCTACTGTGTAATCTTCTCTACTCTTCTCTATTTACATTTACGCAGTTTTTAATCGGTAAAATTTGGGGAAAATTTTGAAAACCTAATTTTTATTAAAAATCCAATTCACCCCCCTCTTGGTTTTTGTCCGACCACACGAACATTCCGCTGCGCGATTCTAACAAGTGGTATCAGAGCTTGCTTTGATAGTCATTCAAACTTTTCGAAAATGGCCGGACAAAATCAAACTTTTGCCGAAGGTGCGTCTATCAACAGACCCCCACTTTTTGCGGGTCAAAATTATCCTTTTTGGAAAGTACGTATGCAAATATTTTTAGAGTCTGTTGATAGAGGCGTTTGGGACGCAATTTTAAACGGTCCATTTGTTCCTAAAATTACAGAGAACGGTGTTGACGTTCTTAAACCTATTTCTAGATGGACTGCAGAAGAAAGTCGAAAAGCACAATTTGATGTTAGGGCTAGAAACATTATTTCATCTGCTCTAACCCTTGATGAGTTTTATAGAATTTCAGTTTGTAAAAGTGCACAGGAAATGTGGGAAATGCTAAGGGTGACCCACGAAGGAACTGACGACGTCAAAAGAGCACGTAAAAATTCTTTAATCCAAGAATACGAGATGTTCCGGATGCAACCAGGCGAAACGATATTTGACGTACAGAAACGTTTCACTCATATCGTGAACCATCTCACCGGACTAGGTAAAATTTTTGACGTTGATGAATTAAATGTTAAAATTTTGAAATCTCTGGATAGGAAATGGCAACCAAAGGTGACGGCCATCTCGGAGTCACAAAATCTTGCCACTATGTCTATGGCGGCGTTATTTGGAAAGCTTAGGGAGCATGAACTTGACCTTGGAAGACTAAATGAGGAAGAGGGTCAATATCAAAAGAAGAACCTAGCTTTCAAGACCGAGATTTCAAAAAGCAAAAATAAGAAAGAAGAAGAAGAAGACTCCGAAATTGATGAAGAAGAGATGAGTCTTTTTATAAAGAAGTTCACCAAGATGATGAAAGCAAAAGGAAGACATCCTTTCAAAGGTAAGGGAAAGGTAAAAGAAAATTCTTCCGTTAATATAAAATGCTTTGGTTGTGGTGAAGCAGGGCATATGAAGACCGAATGCCCAAACAAGAAAAATGATGAACACAAGGGCAAAAAGCAATTCAAGAAGAAAGCATATATTGCTTGGGATGACAGTGATTCAAATTCAGAATCAAGCGACTCAGAAATTGAAGCAAACATTTGCTTGATGGCAAATAACAACATTTCTTCGGATTTTGAGGTTAGTGATTCCGATTCATCCTCTAGTGAAGAAAATGACCATGATGAATTGCAAAATGCTTATAATGAGTTATTTACTGCATTTATGGATATGAAAAAAGAATATAAAGTTGTAAAGAAAAATCTAAGAAGATCCGAAAAGGAAAATGAGTCCTTAAAATTGAAAATTGCATGTTTAGAAGAAAAGGAAGTAGCTAATACGAAAATTGTATGCTTAGATGAGAATAAGGACTTAGCTTGTGCAAATTGTAAAGAGCATGAATATGACATAGATATTCTTAACCATTTGCTTGACAAAGCCGAAAAAGAAATTGATGATCTTAAGAAGCATGAAATGGTAATTGCTCAAAATAATGTAAATCAAAGAGTTCCTTTGAAAAAGAGTAAATCTAGAAAGAAAAGAGTATGGGTAGAAAAAGGAACTAGAGCATGTCATGTAAATAATGCATCTTATTCCATAGCTACATCAAAAGCATGTTTTTATTGCATGAAACAAGGTCACACTTCAAATAAGTGTAAAATCAAACATTTTGGTGTTCCTAAAGGTAAATATATTTGGGTTCCTATAGTTAAATGAACTATTTGTATCTTGTATTTATTCAAATAAAATGGATCATTTAGTATGTTTTAAACAGAATGATTAGGTAAAAACATTTTATCTTTTCTATTGCATGAAGGTTCTTCACTTAAAGATTTTTGCGAAAAGCCTCTAAAATTGTTTTAAACAACTAAAAACAAAGTTTTTTTTTTTACAAAAGCTTTCTTAAAACATGTTTTTAACTGATGCAGTTTTGAAAGAACCAAATAAAATCACTTAGAATGTTCAAAGAAGTGTTTTTACAGTATTTTAATCGATACAACTTGTTTTTAATCGATTAAAATCATTTAGAACTCATTGTGATCGATCTAATTTTTATTATGAGCGGTCAGAATCTTTAAATCGATTAAAAACACGTTTCAATCGATTAAAATCACTTAAAGGGTCAGGATGATCGATCAGAATCAAATTATAAGCGATCAGAATTCTTTTCAATCGATTAAAACACGTTTCAATCGATTAAAATCATTTAAAGGGTCAGGATGATCGATCAGAATGCAATTATGACCGATCAGAATCAGTTATGATCGATCAGAATTTAGTTATGACCGATCAGAACTCTTTTAATCGATTAAATCTCGTTTCAATCGATTAAAACAACTTAAAAAATTTCTACACTGCGCTTTAATCGATTAAAAGACGTTTTAACAGATTAAAACTGCACTTTAACAGATTAAAAGAATCTTTTAACAGATTAATTAAACCAGCAGTTTTGAAAATCTTCTATAAAAACAGTTTGGCTTGAACTTTTTTAAAACACACATTGAATATAAGTTTTCACACATCCTTTAGCAATCAATCAAGCAAGCTGCAGTGCAAACACTTTGGAGATCAAGGATGTGCTACTTGTTGATGATATTATTGGATCAACTGATAGCTTGTTATGTGTAGAATTTGCTAAGATAGTGCAGGGAGAGTTTGAAATGTCTATGATGGGAGAATTGACATTCTTCCTTGGACTACAAATCAAGCAACTTAAAGATGGTATTTTCATCTCTCAAACCAAATACTGCAAAGAGATCCTCAAAAAGTTTGGTATGGACACCTCAAAGGAAGCTAACACACCCATGGGAACTTCATGCTATCTAGACAAGGATGAATCAGGTTTGGAAGTTAATCAAACTATGTATAGAGGTATGATAGGATCACTATTATACTTAACTGCTAGTAGACCTGATATTATGCATTCTGTCTGTGTGTGTGCTAGATTTCAGGCTTGTCCTAAAGAATCTCACCTAATTGCAGTAAAACATATTTTAAAATACTTAAAAGGAACTACTGGGTTTGGCTTGTGGTATCCGTCTGATGCTTGTATTAGTTTATTAGGATATTCTGATGTTGATTATGGTGGATGTAAAATTGATAGGAAAAGCACTAGTGGGACATGTCATTTGTTAGGTTCATCCTTAATATCATGGCATTCTAAGAAACAAGCATGTGTAGCTTTATCTACCACTGAAGCTGAATATATTGCAGCAGGTAGTTGTTGTGCTCAAATTCTGTGGATGAAACAACAGTTAGAGGATTATAGTATATATTTAAATGACATACCCTTAATGTGTTATAATACGAGTGCAATCAATCTAACTAAGAATCCAGTAATGCACTCTAGGACTAAACATATTGAGATTAGACATCACTTTTTAAGAGATAATATCAGCAAAAGGAAACTGTAAGATAGAGTATGTAGACACTAAACGTCAATTAGCAGATATATTTACTAAGCCTCTACCAAAGGATAGATTCTATGATCTTAGAAGAGACTTAGGGATATTAGAAATAGCTTAAATTCTGCTTAATTTGACTGTTTTTGGATGATTGTTATGTTAAAATTCGTGTTGTAGGATATTCATAGGTTATAATGTGTAAAAACCTTAAAAACTTGATATAGCCTCTGGAATAATCGATTACTGGAAGTAATAATCGATTATTTTTTCTCAAAACGTCCAAAACAGGGTATTCTCCTCTGGAATAATCGATTATTTCGTGATATAATCGATTAAATGCCTCTGATAATCGATTATTTGCTTGAAATAATCGATTAAAGCTGTCAGATATTGAAATAATCGATTATCTTGAAATATAATCGATTAAATGCGACCAGTTTTGCCTCCTAGCCGTTGCCAACAGATATTTTGCCATGGAATCTCTACTATATGACCGTTGGAAGTATTTTCTCTATAAAAAGAGACCTCTAGTTCAATTATACTCACTTCTAATTCTTGTAATCAAGTTTTCTTGCAATCTATACTCTCTTTGTTTCATTATTCCCTCACTAGTCTCCAAAATCTCTTCAAGTTTATCTACTCTCTCAAATGGCCTCATCCTCTCGCCCTAAGATTCCTATAAGAAGAAGATCTGCACCTTCCTCTCATTCCCGTCCTAATTCTGTAGAAGGATGGATCTCTGATGCAGATAGCCAACAAGAGTTTCTAACCTACTGGAAAGAAAAAGCTATTATTTCTCCCAAATTTCTTATAGGTGAGCAATTCATTCGTAGGGGTTTCAATTTTCCTAATCTTCTTGAAATTCAAGGAGTTCTCCCGTTTATCCAAATGCAAGGTACATACTATCCTGACTTAGTTAGGGTATTCTATTCTAGATTCAAGTTTAGGGATCAAATTGCTACATCCCGTGTAAAAGGGGTTAACATAATTCTAGATGATGATATTTGGGAAAATGTTGCTCACTTCCCCATTAGAGAAGATGCTATTAACGTTTATGGTGAGCTAGATGACTTTGACAGGTTTCTAACTTATCGCTCTTTTCTACGGAATCCCTCAATGGAGATTGGACGTATCCTTCATGCTGGACCTTTAAAGAAGGAAGAACGCATGCTTCTACATTTACTTGTATGGATCTTATGTCCCCGGGCTACGAATCATGCCCAATGCTCATCCATTGATCTTCGAATTATTCATGCAATAATGAATAATGAACCTTTAGATTGGGGTGTTCTTGTCACAATGACCATGCTTAAAGCAAAACGTCATCACACCTTCAAAATTCCATATGCCCTTCTTGTATCCCGTATTCTTGAATATAAAGGAGTGAATGTTGAAGGTGAGCAAGCAGTTAGAACAAACAATTTAAACCGCATGCTGGATAGCACATTGACTCAACTTCAAATGGTGCGAGTCAATGAAATCTATGTTCACAAAGATGACGTTCAAAATCAAGGTGATGCAAATGAAGACTCTGATGAAGATATGCCTCCAGCTACTGATCTTCCCTCTAACCAAATCCAAAGTGTTGGAACATCCTCTTCTCATCAAGAAACAAGACAATCCATGGAAGATATGCTTTCCGACATGAATCAAAGAATGCAATCATTCTTCAATCTTTCTGGTGCACGGCATGATGAAATTATTCGCCGTATATCCGATGTAGATGATAGAGTAGGTAGATTAGAAAATAGATTTGATACTCACTTTAATGATGAGGATAGTGAAGAATTTTAGATTTTATTTTGTTTATATCTTTGTATTGTTATGAATGAATGATTATGAAATAAAATTTGATGTTTCTTTCATGCTATGATTGAGGGGGAGCTTTCTCTAACTTATGCATATTTTGAGGGGGAGCTCTTATGATTGATGTTGCAGAGTTCTTTTTGATTATAATCAAAATAGGGGGAGAAAAATTTAAAGCCTATGATTCAATTTTAAATTTTATCTGGTATGTTTAATGTGTTTGTTAGTATGACAGATAAAATAGGTTATTACAAAGGGCTTTAAAAGAAAATTTTGATCATCATCAAAAAGGGGGAGATTGTTGACAATTCAAGGACTTGATGTTGCACTTGATGAATATGAAGAATGGATTTTGATGATGATCCAAGAACTAAAGACTTAGAATATTGAAGATTGAAGATTGGTGATAATTGTATTGTAATAACTCTGTTTTATTTAAGATTGAGTCTGTATTTTTAGAGTCTAAGATAGCTGGTACATAGTCTGTAACTTAGAAGCTTCAAAAAGCTCAAATTTATCATTTAGGCTCGGCTTTAATCGATTATATAGGTAAATAATCGATTAAAACAATGAGAAAACACTTTCTATACAAACTCACTGTTTTAATCGATTAAAACAGCAAAATAATCGATGGTTTTGTACTGATCCGTACAGATAATCGATTATTTCACTAAATAATCGATTAATCCAGAGAGGTTTGGGTTCTGACGTATTTGGCTCTGTTTTAATCGATTATCACTCCAAATAATCGATTATTTCAGTCTGTTTTTCATTTTAAATTTCAAATTAACCCTATTTTCGAAAACCCAATTACCAAGAACCCTAGTTTCGAAATCCCCAATTCCTAAACCCTAATTTCCCTACTTAAACTCTGCTTTGGCACTCAGAAAAGAAGAACAACTCTTTCCATACAAAAGTTAAGTGTTGTGAGTGCCAGAGAACTGTTTGTTGCAAGGAAAGGGGGCTTTTGGAACCTGGTGTGAGGCTAGAAGCGATAAGAATCACTAAGTGGAGTTCTTAGTGGATTGTGTGTTGTGCCGTCTCTAGGGAAAGTCTGTTCTTCATCTCTTGTGGATTTCAAGAGAGGTGTTTTCTCGATCTTTATCTCGTTCATTTGTAATCTGTTTGTAACAATTTGTTCTTAGTGACAGCGTTAATCCTCTTTTGAGTGATTAGCAATCGGACGTAGGGTCTTTTGATCCGAACCAGTATAAACCTACTGTGTAATCTTCTCTACTCTTCTCTATTTACATTTACGCAGTTTTTAATCGGTAAAATTTGGGGAAAATTTTGAAAACCTAATTTTTATTAAAAATCCAATTCACCCCCCCCTCTTGGTTTTTGTCCGACCACGCGAACATTCCGCTGCGCGATTCTAACAGTCTTGCCTTGCAAAAATGGCGAGACGGCGGTCTGGAAAGTCGAGACCGCTGTCTCGGTCTTCCTGGGTGGCGAGACCGTCGTCTGGAAAGTCGGGACCGCTGTCTCGACCTTTGCATGAAGCGAGACCGCCGTCTGGACAAACGAGACGGCGGTCTCGACCTTTGCTTCAGGCGAGACGGCGGTCTCGTCCCAAAAAGGTGAGAAACCTTATTTTTCGGGCCAAAAAACCTTCCTATCTTGGTACGGGAGCCTAATAGTCTCTCCTAATGACTTGTTAAGCTTCGACCGTCTTCAAATAGGACGCTTTCTGACTTTATTCTGAGGCCAGGCAAGATTTGGGGTCTACAGATGCCCCCCCTTTTCCCGACCAGTCGACTGCTAGCCTTTTGTGCTGAGGTGATCGACTGGAGGGTAATGGAGTTGACCCTCTTGCCAGGTTTCCCTTCAGATACTCCGTCTTTGCGGCGGATGACCTTCTGGGGAGATGTGTTGTGCGCCTCTAGGATGCTCCTTTGACGCGGTAGCTGACCCCTTCGGCTGATGAGAATGAACCCTCATCTGGTTTGACGAGTATGAACCCCCTCCCGGTAAGCCCCCTTCTGTAAGGCCTGATGAGTACACACCCCCATCTGGTGTTTGACGAGTATGAACCCCCATCTGGTAAGCCCTCTTCTGTAAGGCCTGATGAGTACGCACCCCCATCTAGTGGTTAAGCCTCCGGATGCTCCATCTTGCGGTAGCTGATCCTTTGGCAATGGTGGCGGCTTACTGATTTTGATCATGCGCCGACTCCTTGGGGAGTGATTTCTGTGTTCGTGCACTTCCAGGATACTACTTCTGACGTAGCCGATCCCTTCGGTGGACACGTGGTAAAACCTCAGGATACTTCTTCTGACGGTAGTCGATCCTTCGGTTGATGGGTATAAACCCCCCATCAGGCTGGTAGTTGCAGTCCGTTGTGTGGGACTGGATGGGTATGAACCCCCCATCAGGCTGGTAAATGCAGTCCTGTTGTTGAGATGTGTTCTGTCTTTGTTTTTTGTCTTTTCTGGGAATTGTCGTCCGGTCTGTGTCGGGGATTCTGTTGGTGTTCGTCCAGCTTGTTGATTGCTGGGGATTCTTTGTTTTTGATCTTTTGTGGTGGTCATCCGACTTTGCTGGTTGTCGGGAATTTTTTGATAAGTGCCTCTTAGGTAGGCAGGAATCCTCTGGGGATTTGTTGATCTTGGTGACGCCTCTTGAGTGGGTGGATATCCATTGAGAAATTTGTTGATTTGTATGGTGCCTCTAAGTAGGCAAATACTCCATTGAGTTTCTGGTAATGCCTCTGAGTAGGCGGATGCTTCATTTGGAGACTTTTGGTTTCGCTTCTTTGCCTCTGAATAGGCTAATGTTGCTTTTTTGCTTGCAAGGTTTTGCCTATGCGTTCCACTAGGGATGTCCATATTAGGTGATATAGGCAAGTAACTTTCTGGGGATATGCGTTTGAAGTTTTGCCTTTGCAATAGGCTCACTGGGGATGATCTTTCTTTTTTATTGATCCACCGGGGAATTGGTTTCCTTCCCGGGGATCTAATTTTGATTTGCCCCTTGAGGGGATGGAGTTTTGACTCCTTGTTGGATGTTGATGGTATGAGATGGCTTTGCCGATACTCTTGTTCTGTTGGGGGAATGGAATTTATGATTCCTCTTTTTTCGTTGACTTTCCCTTTTTCTGAGGTGACCCACTTTAGGGATTTGATTTCCTGGAAGTTAGGATTTTTATTTGATTTTGCCTTTTTCCACGATTTATCTCTTTTTTATCGCGATTTTGAAATCTGGCTTTTTTATGGGGATAATGCGTAAGCCTTTTTACTTTTTAGTCTCTTTTTATTACACTGGCTTTTTTCTTTCTTTTTGTGATCCATAGGGGATTTGCTTTTTCGTGGCCTGCTATGGCCTTTTCTTTTTGGGCATTCGCTTGCGGATGAAAGGTTTTTCCTTTTTTGGTGGTCGACCGGGGAAATAACCGACTTTTTGGGGATTTGATGTGAGTCGATCGTGCTCTTTATTCCACTCGTGGGATGGAGATCTCATTATTCATCCTTTTTGAAGGGAGATCTACTTGGGGATTTTTATTTGACCTTCTCTGTCATGGCCTTTTTGGACATCTACTGGAGATGCAAGGGTTTTCTTCTTTTTTTCCTTTTTTTTTTGTTGAGCCCTTGTTGGTATGGAGATTGGACTCTTTTGACTATTGGTGATGTTTGATGATGATGGGCTCTTGAAGCCTTTATTTTCCATCGGGGAGTGTGGAGGAGACTTTGGGTGAGTGTGCTTGATGACTCATGTGATGGCGGTGCTGAGCCATGGGGAGTATTTTTGTTTTGCCTTCGGAGTAGGAAGGGATCCTCTTGGGGATGACTAAGCCTTTCCGTCGACTTTTCTTTTATGATGTCTGATGATTGGAGCTTTGGCTTTTGGAAGTTTCTTATAACAACTCACTTGAGGGAGAGCAAGGAGACTTATTACTTTCTTGTGCCTTCTTTTCTGGGTAGAAGGATGGTAGTTGGAGCTCTTGATTTTCAGAAGCTCTTATTTTGATGAGTCGCTTGATTGACGACTTGCTCTGTTTTCTTGAAGGCTTTATTTTGGAGACTCGGTCTCAGTGATCCTGTTTTCAATCACAAATATGGAGCTAGTCTCCTTATATGCATGAATGCTTTTTTTTTGTTATTTATCTGAAGTGATTTTTATTTCTTTCATTTCTTTCATTTTTGACATTGACAAAGTCGTTTTATGCGACTACTTGTGTGGATGCCCTAAATGCAATCTATTCATTTTGATTGATGCATCTGGAAAAGTGACTGGCATTCTCCTGCTGGACTTTCATGATTATGATGAAGGACCCCTCTCTTTTATTCATTTTTGGTTTAGCCCTATCTTTTGCCTAGACCGCCCTTTTGGGGTTTTCGGTCTAGCGGGTTGCCTTAATTTTTGCCTAGGATATCTTAGCGGGCTTCTTCCTTTTTTATGAATGCCCTAACTTTTGCCTAGACCGCCCTTTGCGGGTTTTCGATCTAGCGGGCTACCCTAACTTTTGCCTAAGAATCTCCTAGCAGGCATTGTTCTTTTTATTCTCATTTTTTCTTTATCTTCTTTTTTTGAGAGATAGGAGCCTATCATATGCATGCAATGTTTTGCGATATTCATCCTATAATACTATTTCAATTAATTTTTCAAAAGGATTAACCAATGTGCTTTTACTTCTGATGAGCTTCTGACGTTATGTGCTTTCGTCGACAGGATAGGCTGTACCAATTTTGCCGTCTTGATTTTTTCATGACCGAAGAATGATTGTGTTAATTGTAGAGCGACTTGCCATGTCAGTGCACCCCTCCCTTTCCTTGGGGATGTCGATCCTCCTATTGATTACTATCTCCACATTTCCCTACTAATTACTAGAATGTCGTAGTGGTAAGGGTCAAGAGAAAAGAAGGAAGATGATGTTTAATTCAAAGGTTTGTGTTTTAGAATTGTTTTATTTTGACAAAAAATGGTTTTTGTAAGCACAGCTAGCCAAGGTTGGTTAGAGTGTTTAGGCTAGTTTAAACAAATGTTTTGTTTATGGAGTGACGTCTTATTCTATGGCGTTTGCTATGACTGATTGACTTCCCTAGTCCGCCCTTTGGGTTTTCAGGCTAGGTTGTTGTGTTTTGTTTTGTCCTAACTTTTGTCTAGGTTTCTTTTTTTGTTGCTTTGGGAAACCTAATGGACTTTACTTTGTAACCCTAATTTTTGCCTAGGCTACCCTTTATGGTTGTTCGGGTTTCCTAGCGGGTTTACCCTAACTTTTGCGTAGCCTCCTTAATGGGTTTCCTACCGGGTATCTTGCCCTCTCTTTTTTTGGCCTTTAGCTTTTATGGGCTTCTTTTGATTTTTGTTTTCTTTTTGCACGACATTGGCGAAACACGGCTTTATTTATGACGAGATAAAACTTTGTTTTGTGTTTCTAGTCAATCAGTGGTGATGAGTGATTTGACTTTTACTTTGGTTATTGGCGCAGTTTGATTACTTTGACGCACTTTTGAAAACATTTGCTTAGACATGGTTATTAATGAGGTTTAGACATGAATAGCAAGAAGAGAAGCACATAGTAAGAATGACATTCTTTGTAATTAATAGGGAAATATGTGCCCGACAATGCTCGGGGGTCGGGCTAGCCCCGAGGAGTAATCTCTAATAGTCATTGGATTTACTAACCCTAAGAATCAGAAGGAGAACACCTAATGACTAAAGTCGTTTTTGACGCTTGAACCCCTCTGTTTGGGAAAATCTGATTCGAGCTGCAGAGGGGAGACTTCCCTTTTCTCCATGTAGCTTGATCCTTCAAAGAATTGTCTTTAAAATCTGGTGGCTCCCTTATTTCTTGAGAGTTTCTAATGAGCCCTTGGTTTGGGCGATATCCATATTTTCTCATCATGTGGGTCACCTTCATATTGTTGGGGAAGTCTTTTCATATTTCAAATGATATTTCAAATGTCCTCTCACGCCGCATCCATCCAAGGTAGGGCAAATGATTTGCTGATCCGAATGTTGTTTTTAGCTCGAACCGTGACCAGCTTGTCGCCTACCGTGAGTTTGTCTCTTTGGCGGAGCATTTTGAAAGAATTGGCTCAGCGTCGTGAATCCAAAGTCTCTTCAATTTCCTCTTTGGATTATGTTTCCTTCGGTCTTTTTATTTTTCCTTTATTCTTGGGAGCATTGCCTTATAGCTCCTGGGGGTGTAGATTTTTGCCCTCGAATGTTGGTTGTGCTGGCGATATCTTCATTAATGGAAGATGTTTCTGCGTATTTCAATGGTACAACTTTGTTTGGTTCGAGACATAAATAAATGTAACGACATCTTTGCCCCTTCTTCCTTATTGACTTGAATATCCAATGGTTGAGGCTTGTTATCCTCCTTGGGCGGATCAACCATTGGAGAGAACTTGATGACGAAAGGCTTACTCTCCATCTTATTCCGATTCATGGAAAGCACATCGACTAATCCTTTCTTTTTATTATCTTATTATTGTTAAAGTGAGAATGAATGCAATTTATGAATGCAATAGACGTTTGAAGAGATGATGAAAACAAACAATTTTATTTATTTCATCCAGAAAGTGTACATTCCTCAATGCAATGTTTCGAAGTACATTTTTTTTTTTTTTTAAAAAGCGGAGAAGCCTAAATGAACCCATAGGCGGGTAAATATTTTCATAGTATTGAGGAATGTCCACTTCTTCAATTGTCTATTTTTAGATGCATGTTTTGAGGATGAAGCTTGGTGGATGCATGTATGCAAGTGTTTGTTTTTTCCTAAACATTATCATGTTTTACTTTCTAACATGATGTATGATAGTGTTTGGGATTTTTGTATATTTTTTTTTTCTTTTTTTTTTTTGTATGCAGATGAGGGCATGAAGAATACCAGCCACTTTCTAGAATGCAAAAAGATTTTTATTGTTTAAAACAAATGATTTATGAGATGGATATTCCTTAAGACAATGGCTTAGGTATCCTCCTTAAAGCTTATACTTTGTGGGGTATCCTACCCACCTTGGTGTAATGGTTCTTTCCCCATCACAGATTTGACAAGTATAATGGCAATCCCATCCGATAACCGGGCTAACCCAGGGACTTATTTAATTTGGGTTCTATGGAGTCGCCACCGATATTTTTACCATAAACATCGGAAAAGGGGTTTTAAAAAGGCGTTGGTTTTCGAAAACCAACTTTGGTCATTAGAACCAGAGTTGGGTAAGGGAGTTAGTTACGTGTAAAGGAAGTGTTAGTTCCTTTACGACGCCCCTTTCAGGTTCCCTATGATAGGCCGGCTACTTTGAATAAATAATTAAACTGGAAAAATGCGCTTTTACCCTTTTATTATGCGGAATTTAAGTTTATGACTACATGGCCCTAGCTTCTATTGCGTAATTTAAATGGCAGTAATAAAAATAGAGAGGGAGAATATGCACCTCCAAAGCAAGCTTTTATATTTCTTTTAAAGAGAGGGTGCGTTTTGGCAACCCTTCACTCTTACAACTCTCAGAAACTCCGGAAATGCCTCGGAGGGATTCTAAAGAAGATTTAGAGCGTTCAGTTTATGCCTAAAGACACTCAGAAACTCCGGAAATGCCTCGGAGGGATTCTTAGAGAGAGAAAGTCTAGAGAGAAGGGAGAGTTATGCTTGTTTCTGTGTGGAAATGAGAGGGGGAGAGCCCCTATTTATAGTTTTTCGCGCTTGACAGGTCGAGACCGCCGTCTCCTCTGACAGGGTCAAGACCGCCGTCTGGAAAGTCCAGACCGCCGTCTCGTTCATGGCAGAGGGTTGAGACTGCCGTCTGGGAAATCCAGACCGCCGTCTCGACAAGGCGGGAATCGAGACCGCCGTCTGGAAAATCCAGACCGCCGTCTCGACCTTTGCAGGAATCGAGACCGCCGTCTGGAAAATCGAGACGGCGGTCTTGTCCTGGCGCTGAGACGAGACGGCGGTCTGGTCCTTCCAGACGGCGGTCTCGTCCCTTCAGGGCGAGAAACTTTATTTTCGGGCCAGAAAACCTTCCTATCTTGGTACGGGAGCCTAATAGTCTCTCTTAGTGGCTTGTTAGGCTTCGGTCGTCTTCAAATAGGAAGTTTTTTGACTTTATTCTGAAGCCGGGCAAGATTTGGGGTCTATAGTTGCCCCCCCTTTACCCGACCAGTCGACTGCTAGCCTTTTGTGCCGAGGTGATCGACTGGAGGGTAAAGGAGTTGACCCTCTTACCCGGTTACCCTTCAGATACTCCATCTTTGCGGTAGATGATCTTCTGGGGAAATGTTGTGTTGTGCGCTTCCGGGATGCTCCTTCGACGCGGTAGCTGACCCCTTCGACTGATGAGTACGAACCCCCATTTGGTTTGACGAGTACTAACCCCTCCCGGTAAGCCCCCTTTTGTAAGGCCTGATGAGTTTACACCCCCATCTGGTGTTTGACGAGTACTAACCCCCGCCCGGTAAGCCCCCTTTTGTAAGGCTTGATGAGTTTACACCCCCATCTGGTGTTTGTCCTCCGGATGCTCCATCTTGCGGTAGCTGATCCTTTGGTTGACGAGTACGAACCCTCGTCTGGTTTGGTGCCTCCGGATGCCCCCTTCTTGTGGTAGCTAATCCTTTGGCGATGGTGGCGGCTTACTGATTCTGATCATGCGCCGCCTCCCTGAGGAGTGATCTCTGTGTTTGTGGTTTGGACCTTTCTGGAATGGTCATCCGGGTTGCCGGAAATCTGGTTTGTTGTTCATCCAGCTCTATTGGGTTGCTGGGGATTTTTGTTTTTAGCTTTTGTGGTGGTTATCCGACTCTTGCTGGTTGGTCGGGTTTTCTTTGTTTTGTTTGACTTTCGCTTGACAGTCGAATTTTTATTTGGTTAAGGTAGTTGTTTTAATCTTGCCTTTTTCTCGCGGTTTTACCTCTTTTTTCTCGCGATTTTGGATTCTGGCTTTTTATTGAGCATGTGCCTTTTTCTTTTTTAAGCTTCTTCTTTTTTTTTGTTATGTTGGCTTTTGCAAAAGAAGGCAAAGGATGCGGGAAATAAAATTTTATTCATAGGAAATTTTATTACAGCGATTTTTTTCAACCAGTACAGTCCCTAAGAGTCATTATCATCAGAAGGGGTGCGGTGGGGAAAATGTTTATACATGTGGTAGCGGAAGTCGATTTGTTCCTGGATTTCATCGTTGTAATCTTCCTGGAACGTCGTCCACTCCTGCCGCATCCTCTGCTGCTCTTGGCGGATCTCATTTTGGCCCTCCTGGAAGGCCTGTTGGCGAACGTCTTGGTCCTGCCGCCATTGGGTCTGTTGCTCTTGCCATAGCTGCTGGCTCAGATCGTGCATGTGTTGGTGGAGGCCAGCAAAGTCCTCCGTGTATGGTGGTGGCTGTTGCTGCTGCTGCTGCCGCTGCTGCTGGGAGCCGGGAGACGTGGGCGTATCCTGCATCGCCACTATTCCCTGGAGGTCCAGCTCAAAGTCCAGGGTGGGATGCAGGGCGAACTGACTTCCCCGGCGTATCAGCATCCCCATGCTGACCAGCATTGGCCCGTTGATGGGCTCGGGTCGCAGATTACGGGCCAGCTCTTCCCGGCCGGGGCACCCCATTCTCTCTGCTAGAGGGGTGATGAGGGGAGCCACAAGGATGGCCCCTGTGGATCTACTCCCAAAGTCCTTCAGGGCCCTCAGGAGGAAGTACCCGGGATTGCAGCGCCGTCTCTGGTGCATGCAATAGAGGACAAAGAGGTCAGGGAGGGATATCTTCCCCTGACTCTCTTTCCTTGCGTGGATGGTGCCTGCCAGCAGCTTGTGGCAGATGCGGAGTGGTGGGGGGAGTGCAGACCCCCTCATCAATGAAGGCAATGTGGTGGCTCCAGTGAGCTCATGCCACATCTCAGCAGCGGTGAGGTTGGTGGGCCTGGAGCAAATGGCCTCACGGTACTCCCGAGTTAACGCCGCCTCGGGCCGGATGAATCCAATGGAAACATTGAATTCCTCCAAAGTGGTAGTGTGGTATTGCCCACCCATAAAATAGTTGACCATTTTGGTGGGCTGCATGCCTGAGGCCATAGAGGGGATCTCAATGAGGGAGACCGAGGCCAGAAACTCGAGTACCGCTTGTGGGTACACATGAACGGGTGGAGGCTGTAGCAGAAAACCCCACCCGATGCTATCGATGTGTGCTCGGACGTCTTCCTCCCATCCGAACTCAGCCAAGATGCTGAAGTCCAGTGTCAGCAGGGAGTGCCACTGGTAATTTCGGAGGTTGTCCAGGCAGGCCTGGTGTTGTGGTTGAAGTTGAGAAGGGTCCGGGGGTGGCGGTGGTGCCGAGCTGCTAGCCCCAGCGGTGTTCCTTCGCTTCCTGGAGGCACTTCCTCCGAACATCTTCAGTGGGGAAGGCTTAGGAGAGTAAAATATGAGTGCTGGAGGCTTTGGAGGCTTGGAGAGTTGTGAGGAAACCCCCCAAGCGCGCCCCCTTTATATAGAATTTTTTCCAGGTCGAGACCGCCGTCTGGGAAGTCGAGACGGCGGTCTCGATAACCCAGACGGCGGTCTCTACTTTGCCTAAGTCGAGACGGCGGTCTGGTTTCTCGAGACGGCGGTCTCGATTTGCAAGGGAACCGAGACGGCGGTCTGGAGTATCCAGACGGCGGTCTCGAATTTTCGGGGTTTTTTTTTTTTTTGTATAAGAAATAGAACCTGGTTCAAAAACATTTTATGCATGCAAATGTTTTCATGCTTGATGTCCTATAATGCCTACTTTGTTTAATATTTCAGAAGGATTTAACCGACGTGTCTTGTAGCACCGAGTGCCTCCTGATCTGTGCTTTTGTACATGTTGTACCATACCGGACTTCTTGTGACCGAAGAGTAGTTTCTTTCTTTTCTTTTTTTTTCTGTTTTTTTTTTTTTTGTAGAGCACTCTTTGTCATGCAGTGTCCCTTTTTCCTTGCTTTAGGGATTTCAATCCTCTTGTTGACTATACGCCTCCATATTCCCAGATTAATTATTAGAATGTTGTCGTGAGGGTCAAGAGAAAAGAAGCAAAGGGGGTAAAAAATCAATGGTTTGTGTTTGATGTGACTGATTTTCAGCACATCTTAAGTAGTTTATAATGTTATATTATTGTTTATAATATGTTAATAAAGCTTAATTAACTATAATTTGTATTACTAGGCCTTTAGAAGCCGTAATATAAAATTCTGCATAAAAACAATAAATTAGTTGTATTTTATTGTATACGGGTACTGATATTAGTTTACTGTTTTATTTATTATTTTTTCTACAGAGATCCTAAAATCATGATTCTTGAAGCATTGAAAGACAGACAAATTCATCTTTCCAGAGGATCAAGAAACACTTAATTCGGAGCTAAATTGAATTTTATATAAATTATTTAAGGGAGGTTACGCGCACAGAGTCGGTCCACCGGGCATGCCTCAGTAAAATAATTATCATAAAACCGATGGACCGCCAAAATTAGTCAAAACGGTGGCGTTTGAAAGATAACTTAACAAGCTTTCTAATGAGACCATAATCGTTCCATTTGAAGAATAATTGAGAAAACTGCAAGCTTTGAATCGCGCGGTACTGCACTGAAACGAAGGCAGTGCGACTCTTCAATATCTTATTGGATTAGGTCCGGTTATGGGCCTTGTAAGTTGTAATTGTACATTAGTTGAAGTATATAGTAAATTAACTTAATGTAAGAATGGATAATCGAAGTTTTCAAGTTCAGATTCAATCAAATCGATCAGAATTCTCTCAGCTTGTTCTCTCCACTGCACCATGGCTCTTTCTCCTTGCTTGCATCTCAATCTTCCATGTATGTGTTCATTCTTCTTCATTGTTCTTCACGAATTGGATCTGGATTTCCTTCTTCTATCATCTTTAATTGTTTTTCTTTACTGAATTCATGAATTAGATTAGGTTTTTACGGAACAAAATCTGCTGGAACTGAATTGCATGTGACAACTTGTTTAAGACTTGTGTTCTTGACTTGCTTTAGCTTGTGGATGTCTCTCGGTTGAGGATTGAAGCTTGCAATCACTTTGTTGAACTGTATGGTGAATGCTTGATTGATTAATTAGGTTTTCACAATGTCAAAAACGCAGTAGTTTTGCAATTTTGCTTACACCGAATCTGCTCCACAGCTTCTTGTTCTTGCTTTCTTTAATTTTCTCGTATTTTACCGCTTTTACTTTACTCGTTTTGATGTTTTAATTGCTTTACAGTCACGGTAGCTAGGTTTTATTGCTTTGTTTAGTTGCTTTAATCTCTGTAGAAGCTTAGTTTTAGGTTTAGATAGATTTTACTGCATTGTTTTAGGTTCTGTCATAGATTAGCATAAGATTAGAATAGTTTAAGTGTAGCTAGGTTCTCATTTTAATTTTCTGCACTACAAATTCCCCTTGAATACTCAAAAACTCATAAATATACATTACTTCACTCATTCCATCATTCACATTACACATTTACCACTGTTTTGAACATTTTGACCGAAGTGACCACTGTCACTCGGTCAGGTTTTCAGCCACACGCACCAAAACACTCTCACACGGTCATCTCACATTTTTAAAACTCAAAATACAAAAATATTTGCATTTACATCGGTCAACCATACATTTTATACACTTCATTTGATTCTTGACCGATCCATTTCTTCATGTATTCATTTTGACCGAGACCTTTTATTTTGTTGATTTTCTGACCACTTTTTTGACCACCAGTACTGTTCACTACGGTCATTTTCCATTTTAAAAACTCAAAACTCAAAACTAATTGCACATCACTCGGTCATTCATATATTTTACACGTCGAATTTGATTATTGACTCGAGAAATTGTTTTTACATTTCATTCTGACCGAGAGTTCACATTTCTGATCGTGGTTTCTGACCGTGGTTACTATTCATTGTGGTCAGATTTATGAATTTCGTTTAACTTCATTCATCTGCATTTTGTTTTCATTTATGTTTACATTCTTATAGGTCAATCATATATTTTGTTCACTAATTTCCATTTTTGACCGAGACAACTCATTAGTTTTTGTATGTTGACCGAGAGCACAAAATTCTGACCGTGATTCCTGACTGTTATTACTGTTCACGTCGGTCAGATTTACTGATACTCGACCGTGGTTACTGTTCATCACGGTCAGATTTGTGATTTTGGGTCGATTTGTGATTTTCCATATTTTTAGCCATTTTTGCATTCTCGCAAGTATTTTAATTCACTGCATATTAGGATTTTACCTCATTTTAATTTAGTCTAAGATTGTAAATTTCTTTTTAGTTTAGTTCCCCATTGAATCATTCATAACTCAATCATATACTCTTATTACTTCCACTGGATTGATATTCTGGTTCCCATTGTATCGCATTATTATCGTTTTAGGGGAACTCATTTGAAAGTGTTGAAACCGCGACATATCAATTTAACTTCTTTCAAATTGGCGTCGTTGTCGTTGTGAAGTAGGATCATTAAGAAGTAGGAGTTGTGATTGATTCATTTCATTGCATATAGTTTAGTTTGCATTGCATTTGCATTTTTGCACTTGTGTTGTTTTGTTGCAGCTTTTATACAGTACCTAGGTGTATGACCCGATCTTCCGAAGTGGACCTAGCTCCATTTGATCCGTAAATTGCAAGAACTTGCATCGGAACTTGCCTAAAAGACTGAGGCAGAGGACACAAGAACAACAAAACACGTAAAACTTAAAAACAGGTCAAGACCCGATGCGTATTGATTATGATATGGGTTCACAACAAGAAAAGACTTTGAAGGAGCTGGCAAGCACTCGCTGAGCACTACCAGCCGTTATGTATACGAGATGTCTCCGCCAAGAGAAGGAATGGTGGGTTATGAGCCGAAATCGGTTTAATTCATTTGTTGCCCAAGTTCCATGGTTTGGCCGGAGAAGATCCTCATAAGCATTTGATGGAGTTCCACGTGGTATGTTCTACAATGAGACCCGCTAATGTGCTTGAAGACCATGTGAAGATGAAAGCTTTTCCATTTTCTTTATGTGATGTTGCTAAAGACTCGGTTATATAGTCAGTCGTTCCTATTCTTTCATGGCCTCGAAATGAAAAGAAAATTTCTTGAAAAATTCTTTCCCGCATCCGCAATGCACTGCAATTAGAAAAGAGATTAGTGGTATTAGACAACAGACAGGGAGAATCATTGTTTGAATATTGGGAGAGATTTAACAGATTATGTGCTACTTGTCCTAACCATCGATTAATGAACAACTCGTTGATCCAAGTATTTTTATGAGGGACCGATGGCTATGGATAGGAGTATGATAGATGCAGCTAGTGGAGGAGCTTTGATGGATAAAACACCTGCAGCAGCCTAGGTACTTGATTTCTAACATGGCCGAGAATTCCCAACAGCTTCATTCCGGACGAGCACGAGAGGATTACATGAGATTAGCCGGAGTTCCGAGGCTACTCAAGATACTATGCGTCTGGAGAATAAATTGACAGAGTTGACATCATTAGTGAGGCAACTAGCTCTTACACAGTAGCCTATTCATTCATCACAGCAGCAGAATTACACGCCTCCTATGCATTCCAGCTTGTGGCATTTGTGCAGCCTCTTGATCATCATACGGATTCATGCCCCCAGCTTGCAAGAAGCTAATAATATTGAGTCGACTCGATGCTATGTTTGCAGGACAACAGCCTTATTTGAGACAAGTGCAGCCAACTATGCAGCCTAACCAGCCAAGGTATGATCCTTATTCTTCCACTTATAATCCAGGTTGGAGAGATCATCCAAATTTCGGATATGGTGCACCTAGTCAAGGCCGGACGAGCCAATGTTTTCCATCCCAGCAGCGAAGCAACAACAACGATTACACACGGTCGCGACCATCCTTATCCTACACAGTATTCTAGACCGCACCAGTACCACCAAGTATCGACAACCACAACAACGAATACAATCAACGTAACCAACCCAGGTATAACACTTACAGGAACCAAGCAGCAACATGTGCAGACCTCTGCAGCTGCCAGTGGTGCACCAAGAAAATAGCCCGAGATGTGGGTAAATTGTCTGGAAAATATTGTAGCTGGTATGAATGACATGAAGACTCGGATTGGTCGGCTTATCCACCGAGCTTAATCAATTGAAACAACAGTGGTTCCAGTGCACTCCCATCACAACCTAAAGTAAATCCTAGGGGAGATTTGAATGCCATTACCCCGAGAAGTGGCAATCGGGTAAAATTTGATGATGCACCAGCTCGATTCTCGCCACTGTCCAGGACAAATCACCGGAGGAAGATGTCCCACCACAACAAGTTTGTGCTACACTCGTGATTCCCCCTCCTTTTCCATCTAGAGTTCGTGTCGTTAAGTATAAGGAGGTAGATCCGGAGTTGATGGAGATGTTTAAAAAGGTGGAAATTAATTTGCCCTCGTTAGAAGCTATCGACAGGTCCCTAAGTATGCTAAGTTTTTGAAAGAGCTCGCACTTATAAGAGGAAACTTAAAGGAGCTAACATTGAGGCCGTTTCTACACTATCACAACTTGCCACTACCTCGAAGTGTGGTGATCCTGGTTCATTCTCTATCCCTTGCACTAATGGAAATTTGACTTTTGGAAATGCTTTAATTGATTTAGGTGCAAGTATAAATGTCATGCCTACAGACTTTGTATAAGATGCTTCAGTTAGGAGAACTCAAAGAAACCAAGTGTGGTGATTCAGCTTGCTAATAAAACCACTGTGTAGCCACTTGGTCTTCTTGAGGATGTGCTTGTTAAGGTAAACAGTTTAATTTTTCCTGCTGACTTCTACATAATTGACATGGACGATGAGAGGAAGACCAGCCAGTCCACCATTATTCTGGGTAGACCATTTTTTATGATAGCAAAGACAAAGATTGATGTGTACGCTGGTGTACTTACTATGGAATTTGGAGAAGAGAAAGTGACTTTCAACATATTTGCTGCATTGAAGTTTCCTATAGAGAGTCACTCTGTAATATATGATCATTCTTTGTTTGTTTTAGATGCTTTGAATAGTGTAGATTGTACAGTATGTAGATAAAACTTTGGACTCGTATAAATGTAGATGACTCTTTGGATCGTGTACAGCTTGAGCAACATAGACTCATATGCAGTGTTCGGCTACATTGGCCAGCTTTGCAAATTTTTACACTAACCATGATGTAGATACTCTATTAGATTTGTTTTCTGCAGGTATAACACTTGAAAATTCACACAAAAAGGAAGAAAATGAAGAAAATACAGAAAGAGAAAGTGGAAAAGAAAGTGAGCAAGCAAAAACAAAGTACAGATGAACTTAAAAAGTCAGCTCGCTCACCTCAAATATACATTTTTGGGTAAGTTAAATACTAAACCCGTGATTATTGCTAATAATTTATCTCGATGCGAAGAAGCGACTTTGATTAATGTATTGAAGGCAAATGAAAAAGCTATTGGATGGAGCCTTGAGGATATTCCAGGGATAAGTCCTGCTATATGTATGCATAAGATTTTGCTTGATGATAATATTAAGACGTATAGGCAACATCAAAGGCGAGTCAATCCAACCATAGTCGAAGAAGTGAAAAAAGAAGTAGCTAAGTTATTGAAGGCCTGAATAATTTATCCAATTTCAGACAGATGAGTGGGTATCTCCTTGTCCATGTGGTACCCAAGAAATCGGGAACTACAGCTTATTGAAGGGAAAAATAAAGAAATGTTGCAGGCACGAATTGTAAATAAATGGAGGGTGTGTATTGATTATAGAAAGCTTAACCAGTGCTACCAAGAAAGATCATTTCCCTCTTCCTTTTATTGATCGGATGTTAGAGCGCCTTGCGTGTAAGTCACATTATTGCTTTTTGGATGGTTTTTCTCGGTTATTTTCGGATACATATTGCACCAGAGGACCAACATAAGACTACATTCACATGTCCTTTTGGTACCTTTGCATATTCTAGGATGCCATTTGGTTTGTGTAATGCTCCTCGCTACTTTTCGTAGATGTATGTTGAGTATATTTAGTGATTTAATTGAGCATTGTATGGAAGTATATATGGATGATTTTACCGTATTTGGTTCTAATTTTGATTTATGTCTTGATAATTTATCTAAAGTATTGCATAGATGTGTAGAATCTAATTTGGTGTTAAATTATGAGAAATGTCATTTTATGGTTCAAGAAGGCATAGTCCTAGGCCATTTGATTTCAGCCAAAGGAATACAGGTAGACAAGACTAAGGTAGAAGCAATTGCAGCCCTTAATTATCCGAGAATCCGTGAAGGAGGTAAGATCTTTTCTTGGGCATGCAGGTTTTTATAGAAGGTTCATTAAAGACTTTAGTAAATTAGCTTCTCCTTTATCTAAATTATTGCAAAAAGATGTGAAATATGTATTTGATGATGATTGTAAAATTGCATTTGATGAGTTAAAGAATAAGTTAATTTCTCGCTCCTATTATGCAACCCCTCGATTGGAGTTTGCCATTTGAGTTAATGTGTGATGCATCTTATTATGCTTTAGGAGCTGTGTTATCCCAAAGGGAAGATAAAGTAACTTATGTTATTGCTTATGCATCCGTAACTTTAGATTCTCGCACAGTGTTAATTATACTACCACCGAGAAGGAGTTATTAGCTATTGTATTTGCTTTGGATAAGTTCAGATCTTATTTATTAGGTACAAAGATTGTTGTTTATACTGACCATGCAGCTCTTAAGTATTTATTGAAGAAGCAAGATTCCAAACCGAGGCTCATTAGATGGATTTTATTATTGCAAGAGTTTGATTTGATTATTAAGGACAGAGTGGACTGTGTAACCAAGTAGCTGATCATTTAAGTAGAATCCAGTCCACTATTCCCCTGATAACATTAATGAGTTATTTCCCGATGAGCATTTGTATGAAGTTAAATCTATTCCTTGGTTTGTTGACTTGGCTAATTATATTTCTTCTTCTGTTTTACCTATTAATGCAGATAAGAATTATTTGAATAAATTAAAATTTGATGCTAAGTATTATTTCGGGAAGAACCTTATTTATGGAAATTGTGCACTGATCAAATTATTCGCAGATGTGTAACTTATGAAGATAGTATTCACATTTTACAATTGTGTCACAGACTCACCAGCTTGGAGGACACCTTGGTTCAAAAAGGACAGACTATAAAAGTCCTGGAATGTGGATTCTATTGGCCTACTATATTTAAAGATTCCTATCATTATCTCGTTAAATTGTGAACAATGCCAAAGAGTCGGGCATGCCATTTCTAAAAGAGATGAGATGCCACAACAAGCTATTTTATTCTCGTGAAGTATTTGATGTTTGGGGTATTGATTTTATGGGCCCCTTTCCTGTTTCTAATGGATTTAATTATGTATTATTGGTCTGTTGATTATGTATCCAGGTGGGTGGAAGCTAAAGCAGCTTAAGGATAATGATTCTAAGACTCGTGGTTAAGTTTATTCGTTCTAATATATTTTGCAGTGTTTGGAGTGCCTAAGGCCATCATTATTGACCAAGGGAGCCACTTCGTAATAAAACTATGGTTGCCTTATTTGCTAAGTATGGGGTTACACATAAAGTATCCACAGACCTACCATCCACAAACAAATGGCCAAGCGAAGTATTTAACAGAGAGGTAAAAAATTTATTGCGTAAACTTGTACAACTAAATGGGAAAGATTGGAGCCAACATCTAGAAGATGCATTATGGGCTCAAAGGACTCGCTATGTAACACCATTAGGCATGTCCCCATTTCGAGTTATTTATGGCAGATCTTGCCATTTGCCCGTGGAAATAGAGCACAAATCATATTGGGCAGTGAAAGCTTGTAACTTATCCATGGAGGAAGCTGGACAACAAAGGAAATTGGAACTTCGGGAGCTAGAAGAGATAAGACTTCAAGCTTATGAAAATAGCAGAATATATAAAGAAAAAGCAAGGAGGTTCCATGATGATAACGTATGTAGGAAGCAATTTAAAGAAGGACAAAAGGTACTCTTATTTAATTCTAGACTTAAACTTATTGCAGGTAAATTAAAATCCAAATGGACAGGTCCTTATGTTATTACTAAAGTATTTCCCCATGGAGTCGTTGAAATTTCTGATCCAAAAACAGGTAATATATTTACAGTTAATGGTCATAGACTTAAGATATTCCATGAAAGTCAACCGGTTTCACATATGGATAATCATATAATTTCTTTAGCTAACCCAATTGTGCAGCAATAAGTTATGTGTCGATTAATTATGCAGATTAAAGTTTTTTTTTCGGTATTATTTTTCTAAACTTATTTGACTCACATTGAGGACAATGTGTCTTTCAAGTGTGGGGTATTTAGGGAGATTTCTAAATTAATTAATGACTTTGATTTGTTCATACTTGAGCTTTGTAATTCTGAGTTGGGCAAGCCGATGCGATATTATGTTTTATATAATCTGTTTTATATAATCTGATTTTCTAAATTATGTGAGCTACAACCTTGATTTATTCATTACTTTATGATTATTTAAGTGAGGTATTTAGACATTTTGATGACTGAATTAGTGGATGCCATGATAAGTTAAAACAAGATTGATTCCAATCTGAATTGAGTTTAAAAGCCGTGAGATTTGAGCCTTCATTCTTTGATGTGTGATTTATTCTTGATGTTTTAACTATTGCAGAACTTGACTTTATTCTCTCGAGTAAATTATCTGGTTCTATGCATCCGTTGAAAATGATCAAGGCCATCTTTGTTGCAGCCATCGACCAAATAAAGCCAACCTTTAAATATTATTGACCCTAGTCATCCCCTTGAGCCTGATTTATCTTTTCTTTGTTTATAACCTGTACATTACAAGCCTGAAGCCAGAAAAAAAAATAGTTTTAACCCTGGACTTTGGTGAAGGAAAGAGGTTTTAATTCATAGATTGAGCAAAGCTCAAGTGTGGGGTGGTGTTTAAATTATGTAAGGTTTAAAAAAAAAAGTTGAAAAGCTAAAAACAACAAAGCTGGATTGTATTAAAAAAAAAAAAAGAAAAAAAAAGGAAAAAAAAAAGAGGAATGATAAATTATGAAGCCGAAGGCATTGAAAGGCATTATGTATTAAAGATTTCCACCACACTTATGCAGTATTTAAAACCATATTTCTTTTATCAAAGTTCCATTATTTAAAGCCTTGCATCCCTTTGTTATCCATACCTAAAGGTTATAACCCATGGCCACGTTATAAGCTTCATTAAAGTCCTTTTGATTCTTTGGATGCATGGTAATTAGGATGATTGAAATTAGAATTTATTCAAGCCTATGATAATGGTTTTGCATTGAGAATATTTGAGTGAAACAACACCTATATTTAAACAAGTTGAGAGATGAGTGAAACACTTGACCTAGTGAGGAAATTCTCAAGTAAAGCTGGATAGATTTTTGTTTAAATTATTCATGAGTGCCTATTAATTAAGGAGTCAAGTGTTTGATGCTGTAACTTAGATGCATGAGGCTTGGATATGAATTTTTATATGCTCACTTTACTTAATTGATTTATAAAACATGGAACTGCAGAACTTAAGCTTTGCCCAGGAGTGCAAAGGGCTAAGTGTGGGGTATTTGATGTGACTGATTTTCAGCACATCTTAAGTAGTTTATAATGTTATATTATTGTTTATAATATGTTAATAAAGCTTAATTAACTATAATTTGTATTACTAGGCCTTTAGAAGCCGTAATATAAAATTCTGCATAAAAACAATAAATTAGTTGTATTTTATTGTATACGGGTACTGATATTAGTTTACTGTTTTATTTATTATTTTTTCTACAGAGATCCTAAAATCATGATTCTTGAAGTATTGAAAGATAGACAAATTCATCTTTCCAGAGGATCAAGAAACACTTAATTCGGAGATAAATTGAATTTTATATAAATTATTTAAGGGAGGTTACGCGCACAGAGTCGGTCCACCGGGCATGTCTCAGTAAAATAATTATCATAAAATCGATAGACCGCCAAAATTAGTCAAAACGGTGGCGTTTGAAAGATAACTTAACAAGATTTCTAATGAGACCATAATCGTTCCATTTGAAGAATAATTGAGAAAACTGCAAGCTTTGAATCGCGCGGTACTGCACTGAAACGAAGGCAGTGCGACTCTTCAATATCTTATTGGATTAGGTCCGGTTATGGGCCTTGTAAGTTGTAATTGTACATTAGTTGAAGTATATAGTAAATTAACTTAATGTAATAACATATAGTCGAAGTTTTCAAGTTCAGATTCAATCAAATCGATCAGAATTCTCTCAGCTTGTTCTCTCCACTGCACCATGGCTCTTTCTCCTTGCTTGCATCTCAATCTTCCATGTATGTGTTCATTCTTCTTCATTGTTCTTCACGAATTGGATCTGGATTTCCTTCTTCTATCATCTTTAATTGTTTTTCTTTACTGAATTCATGAATTAGATTAGGTTTTTACGGAACAAAATCTGCTGGAACTGAATTGCATGTGACAACTTGTTTAAGACTTGTGTTCTTGACTTGCTTTAGCTTGTGGATGTCTCTCAGTTGAGGATTGAAGCTTGCAATCACTTTGTTGAACTGTATGGTGAATGCTTGATTGATTAATTATTTTTTCACAATGTCAAAAACGCAGTAGTTTTGCAATTTTGCTTACACCGAATCTGCTCCACAGTTCTTGTTCTTGCTTTCTTTAATTTTCTGTATTTTACTGCTTTTACTTTACTGTTTTGATGTTTTAATTGCTTTACAGTCACGGTAGCTAGGTTTTATTGCTTTGTTTAGTTGCTTTAATCTCTGTAGAAGCTTAGTTTTAGGTTTAGATAGATTTTACTGCATTGTTTTAGGTTCGTCATAGATTAGCATAAGATTAGAATAGTTTAAGTGTAGCTAGGTTCTCATTTTAATTTTCTGCACTACAAATTCCCCTTGAATACTGAAAAACTCATAAATATACATTACTTCACTCATTCCATCATTCACATTACACATTTACCACTGTTTTGAACATTTTGACCGAAGTGACCACTGTCACTCGGTCAGGTTTTCAGCCACACGCACCAAAACACTCTCACACGGTCATCTCACATTTTTAAAATTCAAAATACAAAAATATTTGCATTTACATCGGTCAACCATACATTTTATACACTTCATTTGATTCTTGACCGATCCATTTCTTCATGTATTCATTTTGACCGAGACCTTTTATTTTGTTGATTTTCTGACCACTTTTCTGACCACCAGTACTGTTCACTACGGTCATTTTCCATTTTAAAAACTCAAAACTCAAAATAATTACATTTCACTCGGTCATTCATATATTTTACACCTCGAATTTGATTATTGACTGTGAAATTGTTTTTACATTTCATTCTGACCGAGAGTTCACATTTCTGACTGTGGTTTCTGACCGTGGTTACTATTCATTGTGGTCAGATTTATGAATTTCGTTTAACTTCATTCATCTGCATTTTGTTTTCATTTCTGTTTACATTCTTATAGGTCAATCATATATTTTGTTCACTAATTTCCATTTTTGACCGAGACAACTCATTAGTTTTTGTATGTTGACCGAGAGCACAAAATTCTGACCGTGATTCCTGACTGTTATTACTGTTCACGTCGGTCAGATTTACGATCACTGACCGTTGTTACTGTTCATCACGGTCAGATTTGTGATTTTGGGTCAGATTTGTGATTTTCCATATTTTTAGTCATTTTTGCATTCTGCAGTATTTTAATTCACTGCATATTAGGATTTTACCTCATTTTAATTTAGTCTAAGATTGTAAATTTCATTTTTAGTTTAGTTCCCCATTGAATCATTCATAACTCAATCATATACTCTTATTACTTCCACGGATTGATATTCTGGTTCCCATTGTACTGCATTATTACTGTTTTAGGGGAACTCATTTGAAAGTGTTGAAACTGCGACATATCAATTTAACTTCTTTCAAATGTTTTAGAGGGTTGATTTTTATTGATAAAAGAATTTGTAAGAATGACTGGCTAAGGTTAAGCCTGGGTGTTTAAGCTTTGCCTAAGCAAACATTTTCCTCTTTCTTCTTTTTGTATCTACGCTCTCTGGTTTTATTTCCATTGCTTTTTAAATAGCTAGCTGATTTCCCTAGATCGCCCTTTGGGTTTTCGAACTAGGATACTGTGTGTTGGCCCTATCTTTTGTCTAGGTTCTCTCTCTTGTAAAATTTTGGAGGAATCCTCGCGGACCTTTATTTGTAACCCTAACTTTTGCCTAGGTTACCCTTTATTGTTGTTCGGGTATCCTACCGGGTTGACCCTATCTTTTGTGTAGCCCCCTTAGTGGGTTTCCTACCGGGTAATTTGCCCTTTTCTTTGGCCTTTGGCTTCTCTGGGCTTTATCTCTTTTTTTTTTTGGATTTATTTTTTTGTTCATAGCATTGGCGAAGCGTGACTTCCTTCATGGCTTAGGTGAAGTCTTTGTTTTTATGTGCTTCTAATCAACTAACTCGATGATGATAGCAATGATGAAGGTTTGATTATTTGGAAGCGCTTCTTATTCTTCTTTTCTTTTTATGTTTACTTAGACAGGGTTATGTATGGGGTCCAGTCAGAAGTAGAAAGAAGAGAAGCAGATAGAAAGAATCTTTCTTTATTAATTAATAAGGGAATATGTGCCCTGAAATGCCCGGGGGTCGGGCTCGCCCCGGGGGATAATCTCTAACAATCATGGGGTTTACATCCCTTAAACAAAGAAAAAGATTTCCTAATGACTAGAGTGGCTCTTGACGCTTGCACCCCTCCACTTTGGAAAATCTGCTTGAGTGTGCGGAGGGGGGACTTCCCTTTTGCTTTTCCCGCTCGGCCCTTGAAAGGGTTATATCCTAGGCCATACTTGTGAGGATTGTCTTTGAATTCAGGGGGTTCCCTCATTCCTTGGGAATCTGCCCCCAGTCCTTGGCCAGGATGGTAGCCATGCTTCAACATCATACGGGCTACCTTTGTATTTCTGGGAAGTCGCTCTATACTGGCAATTTTTCGAGCGCTTGAAAAGATGTTTCAAGAGCCTCTTCAGCCGCATCCACATAAGGTTGGGTGGACGGTCCACTGATCAGGATATCGTCTTCTGCTTGGACCGTGACCAGTTTATCATCCACTACGAATTTGACTTTTTGGTGGAGCGTTGAAGGCACTGCCTTAGCGTCATGAATCCAAGGCCTGCCGAGGAGACAGCTGTATGCTGGAGTAATATCCATGACATGGAAATCGACGTTGAAGATAGTGGGTCCCACTTGGATTGGCAAATTGATCTCTCCCACTACTTCTCGTTTTGATCCGTCGAAGGCTCGAACGATGGTGCTGCTTGGGCGCAGATGGGTTCCTTGGATAGTCAATTTATCCAGTGTGCACTTGGGCATCACGTTCAGGGACGACCCGTTATCCACAAGAACTTTAGCGATGAGGTACTCCTTGCACTTGACTAAGATATGCAAGGGCTTGTTGTGGTTTGACCCTTCGAGAGGGAGTTCTTCCTCTGTGAAGGTGAGGTGATCGTTTTCCGTGATGTGATCGACGATCCTCTCAACCTTTTCCTGGGATATTGTATGAGGTACATGCGCCTCGCTCAAGACCTTCAGTAGGGCGTTCCGGTGCGGTTCCGAGTTCATTATCAAAGATAGCAACGTGATCTTTGCAGGTGTGCGATTGAGCTGGTCTATAATGGAATACTCACTTTGCCTTATAAACTGGAGTAATTCCTCTGTCTCCTCCTTGGATTCCTTATTTTCTTTTTCTTCTTCGGTCTTTTTATTTTTTCCTTTATTTGGAAGGACATTTTCCTGTGTGTCCTTGGGGGAGTAGATTCTTCCACTTCTAGTTGCGCCCCCAATGCCGGCTATGTTTGTTATTTCTTCTTTTATTGGTGAAGATTCCCCATATCTCCACGGTACAACTTTATTTGACTCGTAGGGGAAAGGACGTGGCATAAATAGTCGCACTGGCGTCCTTGCCCCCTCTTCTTTATTCTTGAGGACCAACGGCCGAGGTTTATTTCCCTCTTGCGGTGATTCGACCGTTGGGGTGAGCTTTATTAGGATTGGCTTTCTCTCCATTCTTCTGAGTTGGAAGACGTGTTAGTTAATCCTTCCTTTTTATTATCTTATTTATTAAGCGTGAAGGAGGGGAAATTAAATATGCAAATGCATGCTCATGTATGCAAGTAGACAACTGTTGAATAAGAAAAAGATTTCATTAATTCATCGGAAGGTGTACATTCTCCTATTCCATACTACGAAGCGTCTTTTGGCAAAAATGGAAAAGCCTAAAGAAACCCACAGGCGGGTCTTGTTTTCTTTGTAATTCTCTCTCGGCTTCCCGGACATGGTGAGCGAGCGCTTCGCTTTGCTTGTGGATCGCTTGGCTCATTTCTTCGCTATATTGTTGAGCCTCTTTGATCTTTGCCTCTTGATGTATGACCAAGGCTTGTAGTTCCTCAAGCTTTGCAACAGCTTGGTCCTTCTCTTAAAGTACTTGGTCATACTGAGCTAGCCCGCTTTTCTCCTTAATGCGTAGCTCATAGAGACCTCTGCTCAGTTTTCTGTTGTTCTCTCGCTCTTGGCGGAGATCTATCTGAGCCTGGAGGAGCCCTTCGACAACTCCTTGATCGTTTGAGCCTCGTCGAGCTGATTCTCGCCTCAAGGTGTGCTTGATCGGCGGTTATCTCCTGCGATTGGCTATCCGAGCTGGTTCTCGCGGTTTTGGATGCTCGGATAGCTTGTTCGTTAGCGTCAGCACATTGGTCCTTGAGGCGTTCTATTTCATGATCCTTTTTCTTGCTTTGCCTTTGTAGACCGTCAATCGTGAGGATAGAGGCTTGTTCCTTTTCCTCAAGGGCCCGTATCTGGGCTCCCATTGTTTCTACCCTCTGGGTCAAGGCATTGACTTGTGCCTGCAGCTCTTCGTTGTTGGCGATTGGCGCGGGTGTGGTGGATGGTCGAGCCATCTCTCTTCTTCTTCTCCATGCCTCATAGTCACTGGTGACAGTCACCCGAGCTTTTCCTAGCTCTCTGTCTCCCATGTAGACTGGCTTCTCCCATGCTTTCCTCACGGTCAGTGAGTTGGCGATTGTGCACGGGTCTCCAAAGAAGCACAACCCTCCGAGTTCCCCTCGGGAGATAGTAGTTTGAGTCCTCATGAGTTGCCTCATAGCTACTCTAGGTGAGTAGGCTATGCAACCCCTGAGTCCTATCAAGGGTACATTCGGGTAGCTCCCACATCTGACGAGAACGGGGTCGGGTCGGAACCAAGGGCAGACCCAAGATATGCTGTTGGCGTCCTTTTGTTCTAACTCATCCCTCCATTCTATAGTCAGGCGTCGTTGGAGGGGGATTTTGGAGAAGCTTCTCAAGGGGTCGGGGAATATCCCCATGTGACTGGAGGCGTAAAGGTGTGTGATGCTCCACACATAAAGTAACGAAGAGCAGCAGCGGAGTGTTCTCCCTTGCTTCGATGGCGAAATCCACCGATAGCAAGGTGTCGGCAAGAATAGCAGGCGGGGACTCTTCGAGTTCACGTCCCAAGCGAAGAAAGCGTCCATGACGGCTTGATCGATCGTGTCGAGATGGAAGGGGAACAGGATCGTTCCGAAGATTAATAATGCCAGGGTCTTGTTGAAGGCAACCCACTCTGCCCTTTCGGCCGGGTAGGACAGGTGGTCTTCTAACATCGATACTCTCCATCCACGGGTGTTCCCTCTTCCTATCGGGGTACTTTGTCGGTACGGTAGATGGATAAGGGCAGCGACTGGTGCTGCAGGAGTATACGCCTCATGGCGGATATGGACCCCGGCTGACTTGGGCCACTTCAACATTGTTTCATACTCCTCTAAAGTGGGTACCATGTCGAACTGCGGAAATTCAAAGCACCGCAGATTGGAATTCCATAAGTGAATCAGTACCCTGAGGAAGACTTGATCGACACTGATCTTTAGGAGGTCCAGAATCCGTCCATAGGACTTTTCAAAATCAGCGCGGACCTCCGGTGGCATCGTCGCGCTAAGCCGTTCTAGCTTCTCAGTATGGCTTCGGAGAATATCTCTTTTGTCGGAACTGCGTGGCTACTTAGCTTGCAAAGAACCTGAAACCAGGCTAGCTAAAAGGCAGACTGTCCGAGATAAAATATGGCTTTATGCGAAAGAATATTTATCGTCCCTTATCTCTTCTGTCGGAACTGCGTAGCTACTTAGCTTACAAAGAACCTGAAACCAGGCTAGCTAAAAGGCAGACTGTCCGAGATAAGGGTGTTTATTTGTAAAATATTTTTTTGATTTTGTTCTGTTGTTTGTTTATGCTATGCAACATACAAATGCAACAATCATATGCACACACAATTCGATCATCCCCGAACAGGCGAGACTTCGTTTTTATCACGAGGTAGGGTTTTCCTGCAGAAAGGTGCATTGGTTAGGGTAGGTTCTAACTGTTCTCACCAGGCTAAGGCCCCCAAGGTGCCCCCATTATAGGGTCCCCACTCTCCGGCCGTCCAACCATGCTCGGCACTAAGGCCACGATCGGTCTTGTTGCCAAAAGAGGAAGGTTATCACCTTGAGTGGTGGTTTCCGATCACACCTGGTGGGCACAAGGCCCTAACTGCAGCGAACCGTACCTGCCACCCACTCCCTATGGTTATCTCACTTGCCCCGGGTATAGAGGGAACTGTAGTGTGCAAGGGTTTTGTGTGCAATTTATATTTCAATCAATTGCGTAAGTAGAAACAAGCAACGGTTATTTGAAAGCCAAACAATAAAGCATGTTATAATACAAGGCGGGGTGAAAGCGCTATTTTCTTGGTTTAATTATTTTTAAGCCAGCCCATCACTAAATGGGATCAACTCTCTAGGCTTCCCCGGTGGAGTCGCCATCCGTCGCCGCCTCCCCGAAAGGGGCGGTCGGAGCGACGCGATGGTTTTTCGACCCTCTTTGATTTTCGCGTTTTTTATTGGTGGTTACAACGCCTTTAGGTTGTCCGATAACCTGGACTAACCTAGGGGCGAGGTTTTCGAAGTATCCCTGGGTTGTCCGATAGCTAGGGCTAACCCGGGGACTTATTTAATTTGGGTTCTATGGAGTCGCCACCGATATTTTTACCATAAACATCGGAAAAGGGGTTTTAAAAAGGCGTTGGTTTTCGAAAACCAACTTTGGTCATTAGAACCAGAGTTGGGTAAGGGAGTTAGTTACGTGTAAAGGAAGTGTTAGTTCCTTTACGACGCCCCTTTCGGGTTCCCTATGATAGGCCGGCTACTTTGAATAAATAATTAAACTGGAAAAATGCGCTTTTACCCTTTTATTATGCGGAATTTAAGTTTATGACTACATGGCCCTAGCTTCTATTGCGTAATTTAAATGGCAGTAATAAAAATAGAGAGGGAGAATATGCACCTCCAAAGCAAGCTTTTATATTTCTTTTAAAGAGAGGGTGCGTTTTGGCAACCCTTCACTCTTACAACTCTCAGAAACTCCGGAAATGCCTCGGAGGGATTCTAAAGAAGATTTAGAGCGCTCAATTTATGCCTAAAGACACTCAGAAACTCCGGAAATGCCTCAGAGGGATTCTTAGAGAGAGAAAGTCTAGAGAGAAGGGAGAGCTATGCTTGTTTCTGTGTGGAAATGAGAGGGGGAGAGCCCCTATTTATAGTTTTTCGCGCCTGACAGGTCGAGACCGCCGTCTCCTCTGACAGGGTCGAGACCGCCGTCTGGAAAGTCCGGACCGCCGTCTCGTTCATGGCGAGAGGTCGAGACCGCCGTCCGGGAAATCCGGACCGCCGTCTCGACTAGGCGGGAATCGAGACCGCCGTCTGGAAAATCCGAACGCCGTCTCGACCTTTGCGGGAATTGAGACCGCCGTCCGGAAAATCGAGACGGCGATCTCGTCTGGCGGCCGAGACGAGACGGCGGTCCGGTCCTTCCAGACGGCGGTCTCGTCCCTTCGAGGCGAGAAACTTTATTTTCGGGCCAGAAAACCTTCATATCTTGGTACAGGAGCCTAATAGTCTCTCCTAGTGGCTTGTTAGGCTTCGGCCGTCTTCAAATAGGAAGCTTTCTGACTTTATTCTGAGGTCGGGCAAGATTTGGGGTCTACAGTTTGTCCCTTCCTTGTCGCGAAGGTCATAAATGTGCTCAGGGCCTCTTTCGCCATTGTCTTAGGGATATCTAGTGCTCCCTAGAATGAATGTTATTATGCATGCACCGAGTACAAAAGGGCGATAGATGTTCAAAGTGACATAACTTTTGACTGGGTTGTCCGATTTGGACGCACAGCATGTCAAAACGAAGAGAAAAGGGTGAAGAACCAAGCTGCAAATGCCGAAGGCGATTTGGCCCAGTAATTTTCTCAAAAAACGCTTCTAAGACCCATTTTTTAGGGGTTTATTAAAATGATGCGTATGCATACTTTCCTTATGCATTTATTTTCTCTCTTGGTTTTTTCACTTATGATGCAATATGAATGATACGACTTTGTCAAAATTTTTTTTATAAATGTTTTGATTTTGTTTATTATTATTTTATTTATTTTGGATTTATTTTATAGCCTTTTATCTCTTCAGTCGGATCTGCGTGGCTACTTAGCTTACAAAGAACTCGAAACCAGGCTAGCTAAAAGGCAGGTCGTCCGAGATAAAATATGGCTTTATGCGAAAGAATATTTAGCGTCCCTTATCTCTTCCGTCGGAAGCTGCGTGGCTACTTAGCTTACAAAGAACCCGAAACCAGGCTAGCTAAAAGGTAGACTGTCCGAGATAAGGGTGTTTGTTTGTAAAATATTTTTTGATTTTTGTTCCGTTGTTTGTTTATGCTATGCAACATACAAATGCAACAATCATATGCACACACAATTCGATCATCCCCGAACAGGCGAGATTTCGCTTTTATCACGAGGTAGGGTTTTCCTGCAGAAAAGTGCATTGGTCGGGGTAGGTTCTAACTGTTCTCACCAGGCTAAGGCCCCCAAGGTGCCCCCATTATAGGGTCCCCACTCTCCAGCCGTCCGACCATGCTCAACACTAAGGCCGAGTCGGTCTTGTTGCCAAAAGAGGAAGGTTATCACCTTGAGTGGTGGTTTCCGATCACACTCGGTGGGCACAAGGCCCTAACTACGACGAACCGTACTGCCACCCACTCCCTATGGTTATCTCACTTGCCCCGGGTATAGAGGGAACTGTAGTGTGCAAGGGTTTGTGTGCAGTTTATATTTCAATCAATTGCGTAAGTATAAACAAGCAACAGTTATTTTGAAAGCCAAACAATAAAGCATGTTATAATACAAGGCAGGGTAAAAGCGCTATTTTCTTGGTTTAATTATTTTTGAGCCAGCCCATCACTAAATGGGATCAACTCTCTAGGCTTCCCCAGTGGAGTCGCCATCTGTCGCTGCCGTTAAAAAGAGGCGGTCGGAGCGACGCGATGGTTTTGTTGACCCTCTTGCTTTCGTGTTTTTTTATGGGTGGTTACAATGCCTTTAGGTTGTCCGATAACCGGGCTAACCCAAGGACTTATTTAATTTGGGTTCTATGGAGTCGCCACCGATATTTTTACCATAAACATCGGAAAAGGGGTTTAAAAAGGCGTTGGTTTTCGAAAACCAACTTTGGTCATTAGAACCAGAGTTGGGTAAGGGAGTTAGTTACGTGTAAAGGAAGTGTTAGTTCCTTTACGACGCCCCTTTCGGGTTCCCTATGATAGGCCGGCTACTTTGAATAAATAACTAAACTGGAAAATTGCACTTTTACCTTTTTATTATGCAGAATTTAAATTTATGACTACATGGCCCTAGCTTCTATTGCGTAATTTAAATAGCAATAAAATAGAGAGGGAGAATATGCACCTCCAAAGCAAGCTTTTGTATTTCTCAAAAGAGAGGGTGCATTTTGGCAACCCTTCACTCTTACAACTCTCAGAAACTCCGGAAATGCCTCGGAGGGATTCTAAAGAAGATTTAGAGCGCTCAGTTTATGCCTAAAGACACTCAGAAACTCCGGAAATGCCTCGGAGGGATTCTTAGAGAGAGAAAGTCTAGAGAGAAGGGAGAGCTATGTTGATTCCCTCTGGAAATGAAGGGGGGAGGACCCCTATTTATAGTTTTTCGCGCCTGTAAGTGGCGAGACCGACGTTCTAGTCTGACAGGGTCGAGACCGCCGTCTTGAGATTCGGGACCGCCGTCTCGGTCTTCCTGGGTGGCGAGACTGCCGTCTGGAAAGTCGGGACCATCGTCTCGACCTTTGCATGAAGCGAGACTGCCGTCTGGACAAACGAGACGCCGGTCTCGACCTTTGCTTCAGGCGAGACGGCGGTCTGGAACCTCCAGACGGTGGTCTCGTCCCAAAAAGGCGAGAAACCTTATTTTTCAGGCCAAAAAACCTTCCTATCTTGGTACGGGAGCCTAATAGTCTCTCCTAATGACTTGTTAAGCTTCAGCCGTCTTCAAATAGGATGCTTTCTGACTTTATTCTGAGGCCGGGCAAGATTTGGGGTCTACACTGGGGATATTCATATTGGGTGTTATAGGCGATTAACTCCCTGAGGATATGAATTTGTATTTTGCCTTTTGCTGGTAGGCTCGCTAAGGGATAATTTTTCTTTTGGGTGATCTGCCGGGGATTCGATTGTTTTCCCGGAGATCTATTTTGATTTGCCCCCTAGGGGGATATGGAGTTTTTGACTCCTTGTTGGATGCTGGTTGTTTGAGCTGGCTTTGCCTATGCTCTTATTCTGCTAGGGAATGAGTTTTTATCTTTTTCTCGCGATTTTCTTTTACATATGTGCGCCTTTTTATGCACATTGGCTTTTTCTTTGGAAGAAAAGATATTTTTTTCTCTTTTCTTTTTGGTGATCCCTGGGGAATTTTTCTTTACTTCTTGGGGATCCAATCCTTGATTTGATTTTTTTATGATGGAGTCTTGGCTCCGACTTTTGTGAAGCTCTTTATTGAGCGAAATGAAGAGATTTTTTTTTTCTTTTTTTGGGATTCACCGAGGAGTCTGTCGGTTTCCTGGGGGTCCAAATTTGATGATGGAGTCCTGGCTCCTGGCTTTGTGAAGCTTTTATTTGAGCTGGAAGATGGAAAAAATTTTGTTTTCCTCTTTTTGTCTTTTTGTAGACTTTTCTTGATATACTCTTCTTGGAGATTTTTTATTTGGCCTTTTTTATTGTGGCCTCAATTGGGGAATGAAAGTTTTTCTTTTCTTTCTTTTTGCTGCCCTTGGTGATATGGAGGATTTGACTCCGTATTTTCTTTGATGAACTCTTGTGTAGTCCTTATTCTCCTTTGGGGAAATGGCGGAGATTCTGGATGAGTTTGCTTGATGACTCATGTGGCAATGAAGCTGAGTCGTGAGGTAATATTTTTATTTTGCCTCTGGAGTAGGCAAGGATCCTCTTGGGGATGATCAAGCCTTTCCATTAGCTTTTTATTTTGATGACTTCTTTCTTTCTTAGATGGAAGGATGGTGGTTGGATCTTTAAATGACTATGGTTGACGACTCATGTGATGATGATGTTGAGTCGTGGAGTAATTTTTTTTTTTGCCTTTGGAGTAGGCAAGGATCCATTTGGGGATCATCGAGCCTTTCCGTTGGCTTTTTTTTCGATGTACCTTCTTTTATTGGTGTAGAAGGTTGGAGCTAGTTTTCTTGAAGCTCTTTATTCTGCTGACATGGTTTTGATTTCGCTTTTCGCGATTTTGATTTTCATACGGAGACTGGATTCTGGCGCCTCCTGTTTTTAATCACAAGTATGGAGACTATCCTCCTTATATGCATGTTTATTATTCTTGTTTGAAGAAAATTATTTTTCTTGATTTTGACAAAGTCGTATTATGCAACTACTTTGTGTGTGAATGTCCTAAATGCAATCTATTGGTTTATTTTTGATGCACTTAGAAAGTAACTGGTCTTCTCCCGTTGGCTTTTTTATAAATACGCCGATGGGCTCCTCCTTTATGACCATGATGATGGGCTCATCTTTTACTCATCTTTTGGTTTTAGCCCTATCTTTTGCCTAGACCGCCCTTTACGGGTTTTCGATCTAGCAGACTGCCTTAATTTTTGCCTAGAATATTTTAAGGGGCTTTTGCCTTATCTTTTGCCTAGACCGTTCTTTTGGGACTTCCGATCTAGTAGGCTACCCTGATTTTTACCTAAAACTATCCTAGCAGGCATTTGTTATTTTTTATATGCTTCCCTTTTTTAGATGCATGTTTGATCTTTGATTAAGGGTCTTTGCACATATTTATGATTCATCAATAAAGAGGCATTTCCATAATATTTGGACAAGAGAAAGGAAATGAAAGGGAATTTTATTGATAAATGAGCAAAAGTTTGTTTCTTTTACAGAAGGATTTCAAGAGATATTTAGAAGAATGGGTAGTCAGGGATGGCTATACTGTATAGGCTTGAACAGTCATGTCTATGATATCTGCTCCCCAGTTCTCCTAATTGCTTAAGTTGAGATGCCCGAGCTCAGAGTGAAGACTATGCAGACTGCTTGCTTCTGGAAGAATGTTATTTTAGCCGCCTTTTCGGTTTTCGACTAAAGTAACCATTGCTCTTAGTTTTTTTTTTACCTCTACTTTTTGCCTAGGACGTATCCTAGCGAGGGATATGGACCCTATCTTTTGCCCAGGGATGCCCTTTGCGGGTTTTCATTCCTGACGGATCTTGAGCAATGTCTTCAAGCATAATAATTCTTCACCGTATCAGAGTTGATTGGGTGTCGACGTTCCTCTCCATCCATATTGGTGAGGATAAGAGCCCCTCCCGAGAAAGCTCATTTGACCACAAGGGGTCCTTTATAGTTTGTTGCCCATTTTCCAATTTTGTTCTTCTGGGCTGGAAGCAGTTTATTTACCATTAAATTCCTCTTATGGTAAATATGAGGGTTGGCCTTTTTTCGTAAGCCTTTTTTATTTTCCTTTGATAGGCTTGCTCACGACATATAACATTCAGCCATTTTTCTTCCATAAGGTTTAACTGGTTATATCGGCTTCGAACCCATTAAGCCTCTGTTAATTTTGCTTTCATCATCATGTGCTTTTATCAACATGATTAGCTGTACTAATTTTCCATCTTGGACTTTTCTTGATATAGCCGAAGAGCAATCTTTTTGAATGTAGAGCAATTGTCATGTCAATGCCCCTCTTCCTTTCCTTAGGGATTTCAATCCTCCTATTGATCACCATATTTCCACATTTCCCAGTCAATTACTTGAATGCTTTATGGTGAAGGGTCAAGAGAATAGAAAGAAAGGAGTTTATTGCAAAGGCTTGTGTTTTAGTGAGATTTTTTTTTGAAATAATAGTTTTTGTAAGAATGGCTAGCTAAGGTTGGTCAATGTTTAGGCTAGTTTAAACAAACGTTTTGTTTTAATGAGGTGGCGTCTTCAACTGATTACTTTATGGCGCCTATTTGTGACTGATTAACTTTCCTAGTCCGCCCTTTTGGGTTTTCAGCCTAGGATTTTGCCCTTTTATCTTTTTGTCTTGGCCTTTGACCTTGACGGGCTTCTTTTAATAATAATTTCTTTTTTTATACATTGTCGAAACACGCTTTTGTAATTCGTGTCTCTAGCTAATCAATCATATTAACTTTGGCTTCATTTTGTCTATGGCATTTTGATTATTTTGACGCATTTTTGGAACAAAACGTTTGCCTAAACCTGGTTATTTATGGGGTATGGATATGATTAGCGAGAAAAGAAGCAGATAGTAAGAATAACATTCTTTTGTAATTCAATGGGAAATGTGTGCCCTAAAGATGCTCGGGGGTCGGGCACACCTCGAGGAGTGATCTCTAATAGTCATTGGGTTTACATCCCTTAAAATTGAAAGAAGGACACCTAATGACTAATGCCATTCTTTGTGCTAATATCCCCCTTTTCGAGAGATCGTATTTGAGGTATGAAGGGGAGACTTCTCTTTTCTTTGTACGACTTGATCTTTTGTAGGGTCGTACTTTAAAGGATTATCCTTAAAATTTGGTGGCTCTCTTATTCTTTGAGTATCCTTTCCAAGCCCTTGTCCTGGGTTGTATCCATATCTCTTCATTATATGGGCCACTTTTAAATTGCTAGGAAGTTTTTCCATATTTTCAAATGTCTTCTTCAGCCGCATCCATTTAAGGTATGGTAGACGGCTCGCTGATTCGAATGTAGTTTTTAGCTTGAACCATGATCAACTTGTTGCCTACCACGAATTTGATTTTCGGTGGAGCGTTGAAGAAACTGCCCTAGCACCGTGAATCCAAGGTTTGCTCAATCTTCCCCTTGGATTCTTTTTTCCTTTTCCTCTTTGGTTTCTTTATTTTTCCTTTGTTTTTAGGAGCATTATCTTGTAGCTCCTTGGATGAATAAAATTTTTTTGCTTATCATCCTGCCCCCAATGTTGGCTATATTGGAGATATCTTCATTGACGGACAATTCTTTTGTGCATATCCATAGTACAGCTTTATCCGATGTATAAGGGAAAGGACAAGGCATGAATAAGCGCAAAGGTGTTATTGCCTCTTCCCTGATATTATCAATTTGGGTGCTAATGTTTACTTCTTTCTTATTATCTCCTTGTCCCAAATTAATGGCCTCAGTTTTTTCTTATGGGGCTGTATCAATTAAGCTTCTTTTCTCCAACAGTCTTTGCATGTCCGGGGAAATGGTCCCCTCCTCACTGTCTGACTCAATCCATTCGCCTTCGGCTTTTAGATCCCGCAGAGAGCTTTCAATCACAGACACGACTGTTTATATGGTCCTTATTTGGGTGTAGATTTTATTCAATTATTTTGGAATGAGAGAGAAAAGAATGAGAAGCATATGAATATTATGAAAAATGCCTCATTGTATTGACAAAAAGAAATATTTACAGAGCCCACTTTAATCAAAAATCCCGTGATCATGGGCGAGGATCATGAGAGATACATCAGAAGCTTGAATATATATTTTTTATTTCTTTTAACCAAAAGATGCACAAAATGGGGAGCCCTAGTTAGATGGCCTTCTCTACCCAAGCTCACTATTCTGGTTGTGATAGAGGCTTGATGTTTACGTTTGAGTCGGGATCATCGAAAGTAATCCACCCGGCATTCAATAATTCTTGAACCCTATATTTCAGGTTGACGCAATTCTCCACGGAATGCCCAGGAGCACCTGAGTGGTAATCACATTTTTCGTTGAGTTTGTACCAACCGGGGTAAGGTGGATCTTTCTTCTTTGGGGAGATACGTGTTAAGAGCTTGGCCTCTAAAAGCCTTGGCAGCAGACTCCCATAAGAGATTGGGATGGGAGTGAATTTCTTCTCTTGTCTGCGTGACTGTCTGGCTAATGGCGAAGAGGAAGAAAGAGTAGCAAAGTTCATGACATTTACACTTCCCTCCTTTTTCTTGCCAAAGGGCTTCTTGAATGATGCGTGGGATTTCTTAAACTTGGGAGGGAATTGAGTATTTTCGACATCGGTTACCTCCTTTACATCAAATTTGTATCCCTCTAATGCCCTTAATTTCTCCTCTAAGGCAAAAATTCGTTGCTCAGAGACCTCATTGTGGAAGCATTGTTGGTACATTAACTCTGTCAATTGCGCCATTTGTTCCTTTATGACATTAAGCTCAACGGTGAGCATACGGTTCTGCTCCTCTAATTGCTCCATCTTCTTGGCTTTTTGAGCGCGAGTAAGGACGGGCAGAAGACCAGCCACTTTCTAAATGATTTTAACAATTTCTATTATAGCCTTTTATTTCAAATGATTAGTGTGAAATAGATATGTCTTAGACAATAGCTTAGGTATCTTCTCAAAAGCTTATGTTCTAGGGGTACCATACCCATCTTAATTTGTTAACTTCTTTTTTTCAAAGGTTGCCAACATACCTCAGCACGCTTATCTCTTTTGCTATTGTCTAAGGAAATCTAATACGTCCTAGAATGAATGTGTTTATGTATGAGAGATTTATTATGATGATGTTTATGCATACTTTTCTTATGCATTTATTTTCTCTCTTGGTTTTACCACTTATTGGATGATGTAGTATGAATGATACGACTTTGCCAAGAATCTCTTTATTGTGAAAGGCATTTTTATGGCTTTAATTTGTTTATATATTTTTTATGACCCTTTATCTCTTCTGTCGGTCAACGTGGCTACTTAGATTACAAAGAACCTGAAACCAGGCTAGCTTAACTGAAGATTGTCCGAGATAAAGTTGGCTTATCTTATCACTTTTATGATTTTTAGGGTTTTTCACTATTTTTGTTGTATGATTACCCTATGCTAATGCATCAATACAAATGCAGCAAACGAATGCACACATAATTCATACATCCACGAGCAGAGCCACGCTTATTTAATCACGAGGTGGGGTTTTCCTGCAGAAACGTGCTTGGTTTGGGTGGTTCTAAACTGTTCTCACCAAGGCCAAAGGTCCCCAAGGTGCCCCCATTATAGGGACCTCTCAATCTCTCAGTCCTCGGGTCATGCACGGAACTCCGTGTCGACATCCTTAGACCAAAAGACGAGAGTTATCACCTTGAGTTGGTGGTTTCCGATAACGGTTGTAGCCCCGTGTGCCAACAAGCCAGTCGTATCTGCCACCCACTCCCTAAAGGTATTCACTCTTGCCCCCGGGTATAGAGGGACTGTTGTGTGCAAGGGTTTTTGTGTGCAACTTGTATTTCAAACAATTTGCAGAAAATAATCATACAGCAGTTTATTAAAGCCATACAATAAAACATACGGAAAAAGGGTAAAGGCGTAATTTCAAATCTTTACTTAGTTTGAATTTATCCGTCACTAAATGGGATCAACTCTCTAGCTTCCCCAGCAGAGTCGCCATCTGTCACCGCCGTCCGTTCTGATGTCTAGGGACATCTCGAACGTTTAATGCGAGCGGTCGCGAAAAGATGGTTTTAGACTCGCGTTTTGTATTTAAAATATGTTCATTGCTTCCGAGGTGCTCAACAACTGAACTATCCTCTAATAGAAGCAAGGTTTTCGAAAAAGGGGTTCTTTTGGAGTCGCCACCAATGTTTTGACCTTAAACATTGGAAAAGGAAAAAATGTTGATTTTAAGAAAAACCGCACTTGGCCATTATAACCAGAGTTGGGTAAGGGAGTTAGTTACGTGTGGGGAAGGTATTAGCACCCCACAACGCCCCTTTCGGGTTCCCTATGACGGATTAATTCGTTAAGTGAAGATTATAAGAAATTACACTATTACCCTATTTTATTCATACAACATTTAAATATGGCTATCTACATGATTTTATTTACATTTCATATATAAAGCAATAAATAAAGCAATAAAAGAGAAAAGATTTGAGAAGAACCTCCGTAGCAAGCTTTATATTGCAACTCTTTTACAATAAGGACGCGTTTTGGCAATCCCTCGCTCTACAACGACTCTCCTCACGAATACAGACTCGACTCGACTAAACTCTTATAGAAGAATCGAATGCCGGAATATCATTCCTTAACTGATTGTTACCTATTTAAGGCAATCAGAAAGATCATTCGAAGTAGGGAGAGAAGAATACAAGTCTTGGGAGTTGTCTGGTGTGTGGAAAAGTGTCAAATGAGCCTCCTATTTATAGTTTTCGCTGCCTGGCTCATTTGGGACGGCCGTCTGGGCCGGGATGGCCATCTGGGGTGGGACGGCCATCCCACTTGCATTTTTAACACAGAGCCAGCTGATGAGCCATTATTTTTCCACATTTTCTTATCTTTATGTACTTATCTTAATTGGTGCATTGTGTTTAAATGTCTATTATTAGTGCATTTTCATTGATTGGGTTTCATTGGGCCAATAATTTAGATTTTTATTAATTTGAATCTATTTGATCTAATTTTTACTCATTATTAATTTTAGGACAGTTTAAAGTAATTTTGGACTTGAAAAATTGGGCCAAATGTCATATTTTATTTTATACGGGTACTGATATTAGTTTATTGTTTTATTTATCATTTTTTTTACAGATCTCCAAATAACATAATTCTAAAATAATTATAAACTAGACACATTGAGCTTTCCACAGGATCCAAAATCATTCAATTCGGAGCTAAATTGAATTTTACATAAATTATCCAAAACGGGTCAAGCGCACCAGGCCGGCCCAATGGACATGCTTCAGTAATTTAAGTCTCCTAAATTTATTAGAGCTCCGAAAATAGTAGAAACGGTGGCGTTTTAAAGCTAGCTCAAAAGGCTTTCGTTGGAGACCAAAATCGCTTAATTTGGATAAGTATTGAAAATACTGCACGTGTTTGAAGTTCATGGACCTGCACTGAAGCCAATTTATGATGTGTTTCATGGACTAGTTGAGCCCAAACCTCGATTAAGATTAGGGTTAGGGTTATTTATATAAGAGAGGCACATCACACGAAAAAAGGGACATCACACAAGGATTACGCAGCCACCACACTTCCGTCTTTCATCTTCTGCAATTTACATTCAAGTTTGTTTACTCTTCTGTCATTATTTTTAAATTCTTGTTTCGATTTTAATTATGTTTCTTCTATTGTGTTTTCAATTTTCCATGGATAGCTAAATCTTTGTATTGATTTTCTGAGAAGAATGCAAGTAGATCTTTGAGGTTTTGTTCTTCAATTTCATATTGTTTGTTCTCTTAACTCTTCATCTTCTAATCTCAGTATTGAATTATAATCTGTTTATGCTTAATAAACCGAAACTTATATCACAGTTTGCTTAATTCTGTGTTATATATGAGATTATATGATGTATGCAATGCTTAATTGTATAAGGATAATTTGGGGTTAATCTTCGCTTAGTTGGTTAATTTCATGTTGGAATAAGGGTTAAGGAAAATTTGGGATTAATCTTCGCTTAGTTGGTTAATTTCATATTGGAACAAGGGTTAAAGCTAATTTGAGACTAATCTTCGCTTAGTTGATTAATTTTGGATTAAAATATAATTTGGGATTTATCTTCGCTTAGTTGGTTAATTTCGAATTAATTTCGTAATCTAGGATAAGTGACGCTGCATTAGAATCAGAAAATCAATTGCATTTTAATCTGTTTTTAATCCGCATTTTTATAATCTGTTTTTGTTTTGTTTCATCTAATATTTTAATTTTGAAAAACTCCCCTTTTAATTTTTTGTTACTAAAAATTGATAAACTTTGACAGAAATTTGTGGTCTTTGGGAGACGACCTAGGAAAAGCTTCTTATTACTACATTTATTTGTTTTAATTATTTGATCGAGTACGACATCGATCAAGCCCCCCTGGAACTTGGGACGGCCGTCCCACATGTGGGACGCGCGTCTCACTTGTCCTAGGTTAGTTGGGACGGCTGTCCCAACTCTGGGACGGGGGTCTCGACCTGTTTTGTCCAGTTTTTGCGTTCTGGGACCCCGGGAAGCTTTCCTTGCTTTTTTCGGACATTGGTTGATGCCGATATGTGTCCGTTGAAGCTTTATCTTCATATAGGAAGTCTTCTTGGCCTTCATTAAGATGCCGGGAGAGCTTTATCTTCATGTAGGGAGTCTCCTTAGCTTTCGTCGGGTGACTGGGTGAACTCTATGTTGTTACGAGAGGTCTCCTTTTCTTTTATTAAGAAGCTGGGCAAAATTAGGGGTCTACATTGAAGAATCTATACATATTACTTTGTGTGTAGAATTTGCGAAGATAATACAGGGAGAATTTGAAATGTCTATGATGGGAGAATTAACGTTCTTCCTTGGACTTCAAATCAAGCAACTTTAATATGGCATTTGTGTCTCTCAAACCAAATACTGCAAAGAGATTCTCAAAAAGTTTGGAATGGACACTTCAAAGGAAGCTAACACATCCATGGGAACTTCATGCTATTTAGACAAGGATGAATCAGGTTTGGAAATTAATCAATCCATGTATAGAGGTATGATAAGTTCTCTGTTATACTTAACTACAAGTTGACCTGATATTATGAATTATGTCTGTGTGTGTGATAGATTTCAGGCATGTCCAAAAGAATCTCACTTAATTGCAGTAAAAAGAATTTTTAAATATTTAAAAGGAACTACTGGTTTTGGTTTATGGTATCCATCTGAAGCTTGTACTAGTTTAATAGGTTATTCTGATGCTGATTATAGTGGATGCAAAATAGATAGAAAAAGTACTAGTGGGACAAGTCATTTGTTAGGATCATCTTTAGTATCTTGGCATTCTAAGAAACAGGCATGTGTTGCTTTATCCACCACTGAAGCTGAATATATTGCAGCTGGTAATTGCTGTGCTCAAATTTTGTGGATGAAAAAACAACTAGAAGATTATAGTATATTTCTAAATGACATTCCTTTGATTTGTAATAATACAAGTGCAATCAATCTTACTAAGAATCCAGTAATGCACTCTAGGACTAAACATATAGAAATTAGACATCAGTTCTTGAGAGATCATATAAGTAAAGGAAACTGTAAAATTGATTATGTTGATACAAAGCACCAATTAGCAGATATTTTTACTAAGCCTCTTCCCAAGTATAGATTCTATGATCTTAGAAGAGACTTAGGAATATTAGACATTGCCTAAATTCTGCTTAAATAAATAGTTTTTGCATGATTGTAATGTTATATATCTCTTTGTTTGTAATGACGTTTCTTTATGAAATAAAATTTGTATTCTTTTATTGCTTTGTTTGAGGGGGAGTTATTTCCAAATTATGCATATTTTGAGGGGGAGCTCTTATGATTGATATAGGGGGAGATTTCAATTTTTTATTATAATCAAAATAGGGGGAGAAATATTTTTAAGCCTCTTATGATCAAATTTAAATATTATCTGGTATGTTTAATGTTTTTGTTAGTGTGACAGATAAAACAGGTTATTACAAGGCTTTAAAAGAAAATTTTGATCATCATCAAAAAGGGGGAGATTGTTGAACATACAAGGACTTGATGTTGAACTTACATGGACATGAAGCTTGTTGATTTTGATGATGATTCAAGAACAAAGAACTTAGAGAGTTGAAGACTTGTATTATTGTGTAATAACTCTATTTTGATGAGTTTGAGTCTGTAATATTAGAGTCTAAGATAGCCGGTACATAGTCTACTCTTTAGAAGCTTCAAAAACTCATATTTATAAAAAAGCCTCGGGTTTAATCGATTAAAAGACCAAATAATCGATTATTACAGTGAGAAAAACCATTTTCTATGTCAGCTCACTGTAATAATCGATTAACAGGCCTGTTAATCGATTAACAGGGCAAATAATCGATTAAACCAGTGCGTTTTGGGGTTCTGTTGATTTTGACTCTGTAATAATCGATTAACACTTGAGATAATCAATTATTTCAGTCAGATATGCATTTTGAACTTCAAATTAAACCTATTTTCGAAAACCCTAGTCCCAATACACCATGTTTCGAAAATCCCCAATTCCCAAACCCTAATTCATATACTTAAGGTTCTCTATGGCTCTTAGAAAATTGAACAACTTTTTTCAAACAAAAGTTAAGAGATGTGATTGCCAGAGAACTGCTTGTTGGAGGAAAAAGGGGCTTTTGGAACCTGGTGTGGGCTAGAAGCGATAAGAATCACTAAGTGGAGTTCTTAGTGCATTGTGTGTTGTGTCGTCTCTAGGGAAAGTTGTTCTTCATCTCTTGTGTGACTCAAGAGAGGTGTTTTCATTACTCTATCTTTTCCATTGTTATCTCTTTGTAACAACTTTGATTATAGTGACAGCGTTAATCCTCTGTTTGAGTGATTAGCAACTGGACGTAGGGTCTTTTGATCCGAACCAGTATAAATCTTCTGTGTAAGACTCTATCCTTATTCTATTTAAGTTTACACAACATTTTAATCGGTAAAATGTGGGGAAAATTTTTAAAACCTAATTTTTGTTAAGAAACCAATTCACCCCCCCTCTTGGTTTTTGTCTGTTCACGAAAGCATTCCGCTGCACGATTCTAACAGCTACACCTTTAGAGAAAATAATCGATTATTTTGAAATTGTATCAATTAAAACAGCTCCAACAAATGTTTTAAATGGTTTTAATCGATTATTTCAAAAACATATCAGTTAAAACTATTTCATAAGAGCATATTAGTCGATTAATATAGTTTTTAACAAATTAAAACGTTTTTAGAGGCATTTTCGATTTCTTTCAAATGATTAATCCTCATGCAGTAGAGAGATATGGATGATTGTACCTATGTCTAGATGCAGACTCACTAACCATTCTGTTGAGAAGTTCTAGGAGTAGAAAAAGTATGCATAATACCATGTTTTTCACAAAATTTATCAAAATTTTCATTTGAAAATTCTCCGCCATGATCACTTTGAATATTTGATATGAAATATCCTTTTTCATTTTGAATTTTTTTGCAAATTTCTTAAACATATGGAAAGTATCAGATTTTAATTTCAAAAACATTGTCCAGGTAAATCTTTAGTAATCATCTACTATAACCAATGCATATAGATTCCCACCTAAACTTATGGTTCTTGAAGGACCAAAAAGATCCATGTGCAAAAGTTCAAGCGATCTTGAAGTTGAAACAATATTTTTCTATGAAAAAGAATTATTTACTTGCTTTCCCTTTTGAGATGCACCACATATTTTGTCTTTCACAAACTTTAGTTTAGGTAAATCTATTACAAGATCTTTTGGAATCAATTTGTTGAGATGATGCATATGAATATATGTGTTAATCACCTATGCCATAACCAATAATCATTTCTTTAGTAATTAAACAATAGTTTTTGGCAGAGTTAGTGTTTAACATGTAAATGTTGTTGATTCTCTTACCAGTGATCAATACCTGGTTTGAATTAGATCTAATAATTTGACATTGATCTGGTTCAAAGATAACTTTGTGACCTTTGTCACACGGCTGACTGATACTTATCAAATTATGTTTCAAACCTTCAACATACAGTACATTGTTAATAATACCTAATTCAGTGCATTTGATGTCACCTACTCCAAGAATTCTTCCTTTGTTGTTATCCCCATAGGTGACAGTCCCACCATTCTTTAGTTTTAAACTATGAAACTTTATGATATCCCCTGTCATATGTTTAGAACATCCACTGTCAAGGTACTAGAGATCTTCAGTTTGTTGTGCCTAAAAGAGACATTAGTGTAGTTGCAGAACTAATTGATTAAATGGAGAAGCAATCGATTAATTTTGTACTGGTAGCAGAATATTAATCGATTAAAATTAAAAGAAATCCATTAATCCTGTTCTGGAAATAATGTTATCAGAATATTAATCGATTAAAACGAGAAAGAATCGATTAAATTTGAACTGTTAAATGATTTTAACTGATGTAAATCATTTCTAATTGATTAAACACAGGGATCTAGAATATTAGTTGTAAAGCCAAGGACTTTTAATCAATGAATTCAAAGAATAATCGATTAAAACTATACAGACAACTTTTAAAATTTCTCTGTAAGTGATTTTAATCGATTAAAATAGTTTTATATCAATTAAAATGACCAGTTCATGAAACTAGAACATATAATTGTTGATCAGGTACCAAAGGATCTCCAGATTTTTGTTCTTACAAAATAGATTTAGCATAATCTAGTACCCTTTTTAAGATTATAGGGTCCTGTAGACCCCAAATCTTGCCTGACCTCAACATAAAGAGCATAAGACTTTCGTTCGAAGATGGACAATACCTTAAAGGTCCCTAGGATTGTTCACTAGGCTCCATATTAGAATAGGAAGACTTTTTGTATACAAAAATAAGAAATATCTGCCCAGAAAACTGAGACCACCGTCTCGTTTGGCGAGACCGTCGTCTCACCGTTTGCCAAAGACGAGATCGCCGCCTCATTTGGCGAGACCGCCATCTCGTTTGGCGAGACCACCGTTTTGCCATTTGGCAAAGGCGAGACTTACATCTCGCCATTCGCCAAAAGCGAGAATGCCATCTCATTTGATGAGACCGCTGTCTCGCCATTTGCCAAAAGTGAGAATGCTATCTCGTTTGGCGAGATGACAGTCCTGGTTATCAAGATGGCGGTCCTAAATGGTGAGACGGTCGTCTCGACATTGTAAGACGAGACGACCTTCCCAGTCTGACGGGAACGAATTTCTATAAATAGGACCTTCGTTAATGGAGGAAAACACATAAAAAAACACAGAAATATCTAGAAATCACATAGTTATTACTCCAATACTTCATTTACTTGCTGCTTCTACTTCAAGAGTCCAATTATAGTTTGTTTAGGCAAGTTTCTATTTAAGAAAAGAGTGTCTATGTAGAGTGCGGGGTTTGCCATAAAGCGCCCTTTACAAGAGTGTTTATAAAAGCTTTATTCGAAGGTTCCTCTATATCCCTTACTCTATTTTATAACTTTTATTAGTTACCATCTTTGTGCATTAGTTATTAGGGCCATGTAGTCAATAATTTAAATTTTTCAAAGAATACATAAGGGTAAAGGCGTAATTTTAATATTCTTATTTTAAAAAATAACAGTCCATCATAGGGAACACGAAAGGGGCGTCGTGGGGAAGCTAGTACGTTCCTCGCACGTAACTAACTCCCTTACCTAACTCTGGTTGTAATGACCAAAGTTTGTTTTTCTTAAAACCATCGCCTTCTTTTTTCCTTTTCCAATGTTTTTGGTAAAAATATTGGTCGTGACTCCAGAACCCACTTTTGAAAACCTCACCCTTAGAATAGTCCGGTTATCGGGCATCCTAAGGGTGAAGACCACACTTTTTAAAACGCGAGTCGAATCAAAAGACCATTTGACGACGGCGACAGATGGCAACTCCACTAGGGAAGCTAGAGAGTTAATCCCAATTAGTGATGGATTAGTTTAAGAAATAAAAACTTGAAATTATGTTTTTACCCTTTCTTGATTTTATAACATGATTTATTGCTTGGCTTTAATAACTGTTGTATGCTTAGTTTACGAATTGTTTAAAAGAACAACTATACACAAACCCTTGCACACAATAGTTCCCCCTATACCCGAGGGCAAGTGGGATAACCTTAGGGAGTGGGTTGACATTGTACGATTTGTCGTAGTGAGGGCCATGACCCATCGGTATAGTCAGAAACCACCACTCAAGGTGATAACCTTGCTCTTTTGGCCTAAAGACCGACACGGCCCTAGTGCCATCCATGGTCTGAAGGCTGGGAGAGTGGGGACCCTATAATGGGGCCACCTTGGGGGTCTGGCCTTGATGAAGATATTTAGAACTAACTTGAATACGCACCTTTCTGAAGGATACCCCTACCTCGTGATAAAAACGTCATCTCACTATTCATGGATGAGTGAATTGTTTGTGCATTTGTTTGTTGCATAACATAATCATACAACAACGAAAAAAAATCTCTCCAAAACCTTTTCATAATAAACACCCTTATCTTGGACAATTCACATTTTAGCTAGCATGGTTTCAGGTTTTTTGTAAGCTAAGTAGCCACGTGGACCAACAGAAGAGATAAGGGATTCTAAAATCATTCTTTTATAATAAACCATTTTTATCTTGGACAGTCTGCATTTTAGTTATCCTGGTTTCAGGTTCTTTATAAGCTTAGTAGTCACGCAATCTGACAGAAGAGATAAAAGGTTATAAAAACCAAATAAATCAAATAATCATAATAAGAGAAAATGCGACCCTGTTCATATAGCATCAAACTCATGAACATCCATATAGGTAGTTTCTCTTTCTTTTGAAAAAATAAAAACCCAAACACTATCATGCATCACGTAGAAAATAAAATATAATAATGTTTAGGAAAAACAAACACTTACATGCATGCCCGCATCAACATCATACTCATAGCATGCATTTTTGTTTCTAGAAAAATGGAGGGGTCCAATAGAAAGTTAAAGAAAGTGGACATTCCTCGATATCGTGTAGAGAAGATAGAACGACTATGTGCATTGATGCCACCTGAGGTCCGCACCGATTTTAAAAAATCTTATGGATGGATTCTCAATCTTTTGAAGATCTGTGTCGATCCCATCTTCATCAGGGTTTGGATCCATTTCTGGAATTCTAGTCTACACTGCTTCAAATTTCCGCAATTTCATCTGGTACCAACTTTGAAGGAATATGAAATAATGTTGAGATGGCCCAAATAAGCCGGGGTCCATATTCGTCATGAATCATATATTCCCGCAGCCAAAGTCGCAGCCATCATCCAATTTCCACTTCATCAGGTTGCCCTGATAGCAAAAGGGAATATCCAGGGATGGAAAGCTTCAATGCTAGAAGACCATCTGTCCTCTTTGGCTGATAAGGCAGATTGGTTTGCCTTTAACAAAACCCTGGCTCTGATTGTGTTTAGGACCATACTTTTTCCCTTTCACCTCGACACAGTAGATCAAGCCGTTATGGATGCCTTTTTTGCCTAGGATGTGCACTCAAAGAGTCCCTTGCCTGCACTTCTTGCCGACACCTTGCTCTCGGTTGAGTTTTGTCACCTAAAGCAAGGAAGAACACTCAGATGTTGCTCTTTGCTGTTATTCGTGTGGGGTATCACACACTTCTATGCCTCTAGTCCCTTGCCTGCACTTCTTGCCGACACCTTGCTCTCGGTTGAGTTTTGTCACCAAAAGCAAGGAAGAACACTCAGATGTTGCTCTTTGCTGTTCTTCGTGTGGGGTATCACACACTTCTATGCCTCTAGCTACATGGGGATGTTCCCCGATCCTTTGAAAAGCTTCTCAAAAATCGCTCTCCGCCAACGTTTAACCATGGAGTGGAAGGTCGAGTTGGAACAATGGAATATCAATCACCTATCCTGGGCATGTACTTGGTTCCGACCCAACCCTATTCTCATCATATGCGGAGATTATTCGAGCATACTATTAGTGGGTCTAAGGGGTTGCATAGCTTACACCCCAAAGGTGGCTATGAGACAACTCATGAGAACCCAAACCGTACTGTTACGGGAAGAGCTCAGAGGACTATGTTTCTTCGGAGACCCATGCAATGTTGCAAACTCACTGGTCATACGGAGAGCATGGGAGAAACCAGTCTATATGGGAGATAGAGATCTAGGTAAAGCTCGAGTGGTTGTTTCCAGTGATTACGAGGAATGGAGGAGAAGTAGAGGGATGTCATAGCCATTCACCCCACCTACTGCACCATCAACAAATGGAGAGCTCCAAGCTCAAGTCGATGTCTTGACCTAAATGATAGAAATCATGGGAGCCCAGATGAGGGCCCTTGAGGAGAAAGAACAAGAATCTATCCTTACCATTGACGGTCTACAAAGGCAGTGCAAGAAGAAGGACCAAGAGATAGAGCGTCTCAAGGACCAATGTGCTGACTCCAATGAGAAGGTTATCCGAGCATCCAAAGTTGCCAGAATAAACTCGGATAATCAACTCCAAGAGATAACCGCCAAATCAGTACACCTTGAGGCTGAATACGCAAAGCAGGCACAGACGATCAAGGAGATGCTACAAGATCTCGTAAAGGCTCGTTCTAAAATACGTCAAGGGAGGGAGACCACCTAGAGACTCAACAAAAGCCTTACTAAGTTACGCTGCAAAGAAAGAGACGGGTTAGCTCAGTACGACCAGGTTCTGCAAGAGAGAGACTGAGTCATTGAGAGACTCGACGACTTACAAGCCTTGATCATTCATCAAGAGGCGAAAATAAAAGAAGCTCAAAATTACAGTGAAGATATGAGTCAGGCGGTCCACCAGTAGTCCGAAGCACTCGTTCATCGCATATGGGAAGCCGAAGAGACATTGCGTAAGAATCAGAACCCGCCTGTGGGTTTTTTTAGGCTTTTCCGTTTCTGTCAAAATGTGCTTCGTAGCATGGTATAGGGGAATGTACACCTTTCTTTAATAAATAAAAATACCTTTTGTTTATCTTTACGGTTGTCTACTGCATTCATAAGTTGCATACATTCATATCCCTCCTTCACTTCTAATTAATTAGATAATAAAAAGAAAAAATTAAATGATGTGTCTTCCACAATCAGAGAGATGGAGAGAAAACCATTCATAATCAGGCTCTCCCCAACAGTTGATCCACCCAAGGAGGACAATAAGCCTCAGTCATTGGTCATCAAAGTCGATAAAGAAGAGGGGGCAAGGACTCCTTTACGATTATTCATGCCCCGTCCTTTTCCCTATGATTCAAATAAAGGTGTACCGTGGAGATACGGGGAATCTTCACCCATTAATGAGAGTGTCTCCAATATAGCCGGCATTGGGGGCATGACAAGAAGCGGAAGAATCTACTCCCCCCAAAGAGTCACAAGAAGACGCCCCCAAGAATAAAGGGAAGAATAAACAGACCGAAGAGGAAGAAAATAAATAATCCAAGGAAGAGACTGATGAGATGCTCTAGTTTATAAGACAAAGCGAGTATTCCATCATTGACCAACTCAATCGCACACCTACAAAGATAACTTTGTTATCACTAATGATGAGTTCAGAATCACATCGAAATGCCATGATGAAGGTCTTGGGTGAAGCACATGTGCCTCATACGATATCCCTAGAAAAGGTCGAGAGGATCGTTAGTTACATCACAGCCAGCGATCACCTCACCTTCAAAGATGAAGAACTCCCTCTTGAAGTGTCAAGCCATAACAAGCCCTTGCATATCTCCATCAAATGCAAGGAGTATCTCATCGCCAATGTTCTTGTGGATAACGGGTCATCCTTAAATGTAATGCCCAAGTGCACACTCGACAAGATGACCATTCAAGGAACCTGTATGCGCTCAAGCAACACTATTGTTCAAGCCTTTGACGGGTGCAAGCGAGAAGTAGTGGGAGAAATCAATCTACCAATCCAAATTAGTCCCACTATCTTCAGCGTCGATTTTCATGTGATGGATATTACTCCAGCATACAGTTGTCTCCTCGGCAGGCCTTGGATTCATGACGCTAAGGTAGTACCTTTGACGCTCCATCAAAAAGTCAAGTTTATAATAGACGAAAAACTGGTCACGGTCCAAGCTGAAGATGACATCTTGATCAGTAGACCGTCTACCCAACCTTATGTGGACGCGGCCGAAGAGGCCCTTGAAACTTCTTTTCAAGCGCTTGAAATCGCCAATGTAGAGAGACTTCCCAACAACATGAAGGTAGCCCGCATGATGATGAAGTATGGTTACCACCCTGGCCAAGGGCTCGGTGCAAGCTCCCAAGGAACAAAGGAGCCCCCGGAATTTAAGGACAATCACCTGAAGCATGGCCTAGGATACAACCCTACAAAAGGTCGAGCTATAAAAAGAAAGGGAAGTCTTCCCTCCACACATTAAAGAAGATCTTTCAAAGTGGAGGGATATAAGCGTCAAGAGCAAATCTAGTCATTAGGAGTTCTTTTTCCTTTCTTAAGGGATGTAAACCCAATGATTGTTAGAGATTATTCCCCGGGGCTAGCCTGACCTCCGAGCATCTTAAGGGAACATATTCCCCTCTTAACTAATAAGAATACAATTTTTACTATATGTTTCTCTTCTTGCTATTCATGTCTAAACCTCATGATAACCATGTATAAGCAAACATTTTTAAAAGTCCGTCAAAATAAGCAAAACGTGCTATGGCCAAAATAATCAAACTGATTGACTAGAAACACAAAATAAAGTTTTACCTCATCATAATAAAACCGTGTTTCGCCAATGTTGTGTAAAAAGAAAAAAAAAATCAAAAGAAGCCCATAGAAGCCAAAGGCCAAAAAAAAGGGGGCAAATTACCCGGTAGGAAACCCACTCAAGGGGGCTATGCAAAGATTAGGGTTGACCCGCTAGGAAACCCGAACAACAATAAAGGGTAGCCTAGGCAGAAGTTAGGGTTACAAAATAACGTTCGCTAGGATTCCCAAAACAAGAAAAGAGGAAATCTAGACAAAAGTTAGGACAAAAACACAGCATCTTAGACTGAGAACCCAAAGGGCAGACTAGGAAAATAAGTCAGTCATTGCAAGCACCATAGAATAAGATGTCATTCCATAAACCAAACAATTGTTTAAGCATTAAACCTAAAACACTCTGGCCAACCCTAGCCAACCGTTCTTGCAAAATCCCTTTCAAAAATGAAAACCTTCTAAAACACAAGCCCTTGAATAAATTATCCTCTTACTTCTCTTCTCTTGACCCTTATCACAATATTCTGATAATTAATGGGGGAATATGGAGGCATATAATCAACAAGAGGATTGAAACCTCCAGAGAAAGGAACAATCAAACCAACATGTCAAGTTTGCTCCCCAGTCAACAATTATTCTTCGGTCATAGCAAGTCCGGTATGGTACAAACAAGTATAGCTAAAGAACGACACTAGAAGGGCCTCGTCTTTAAAAGACACATCAGTTAACCTTTTGAAAAATTAATTGAAATAGCATTATAGGACGCATATTATAAAACATTGCATGCATAAATGATCAATAATAAGGTCCTATATTTCCTCTAAAATAAATAAAAAAGGAAGCCCAGACGACTGTCTCGTTTGGCGATATTGCCGTCTCGCTATTCGCCAAAACCAAAAATGCCATCTCACCATTCGCCAAAACCGAGAACGTTGTCTCGCCATTTGCCAAAAGCGAGAACACCGTCTAGTTTGGCAAGACCATCGTCTCGCCATGTTGCGAAACGCGAGACCGTTGTCTCGTCATCCCAGACGACAGTCTCAGATTCCATGAAGGCGAGACGGTCGTCCCGAATCCCGGATGGTCGTCCTAACCTTGGGGGAAAATTTTCTATAAATAAGGGCTTTGGGGTCATTTTCAAAGCATCTCATTCCTGCATCCTCTCCTCATTTCTCATACATCTTCCTACATACCTAAGTGTTTCTGTGAAAAATGCAACAAGGAGAGTCTTCCAGGCCCAGGAAGCGCGATTGGGGGCCCTGCCAGGGTGCTCTGGCTCCGTAGGCCCCACCAGATCCAGCTCAGCTCACGCCGCAACACCAAGCTAGGCTCGATCATATCAGGGGCTACACCTAGTACCCCTTGCTACGTCTAGATTTTGGCATCCTAACCGAGTTCGGTTGGGACGAGGACGTGAGAGACTACCTCCACAGTATTCAGTGGGACTTTCTCCTCTAGGCCCCTCCTACCCGCATCTTCTGAGAGGCTACGATGGAGTTTCTACCCTCTGTCACGATGGTGGACATGTCGGCCATGTTCCCGGGTGTCCCTCCGGCGAGGATGATCTCGTACTTCATGAACGAGACCTATAGGACGATGACGTTGGATGAGTTCAACGTCATCATAGGCTTTAATCAGCCCGCTAACACCCTGACTCCGGAGTATCAGGGAGCTATATGTGAGCGGCAAGCTACCCTCACAACCGGTGAGATTTGGGAGGACCTCACCGGGTCGCAGATCTTGTTGGCCTAGATGAGGGGGTCAGCCCTTAGTCCTCCTCTCCGCATATGCCACAAGCTACTGGCAGGGACAGTGCACGGATGGAAGGAGAGTCAAGGTAAGATCACCCAACCCGATCTCTTAATCCTCCACTGCATGCTCCACGGGTGCAGGTGTAACCAGGGCTACTTCTTCTTGAAGGCATTGAAGGACTTCGGGAGTCGCCCTGCGGGGGCCATCCTCATAGCTCCCCTCATCACCCCACTAGTTGAGAGATGGGGATGCGCCAACGGGGAGGATATACCCTCTACCATCCGACCCAAGCCTATTAGTGGGTCCATGCTCGTTAACATGGGCATGCTCATTAGGCAAGGGTCCTAGTTGGTACTCCACTTGGCACTCGCCATGACCTTGGACATCCGGGACTTGGATGAGTCGGATGATATCCCCATGCCCCCAGGATTCGAGTAGCAGCAGTATGGGGATGACATTCCTGGCGTCCATCGCCATATAGACACCGTACGCCAGCAGCTGGACCAGATGTCCTTGAGGCAGGACGTTTTTGAGACGCGGCTGGAGACTGTCAGCTAGAGGCAGGAGAGAGTTATCCAGAGCTTGGACGCGATCAGCCAGCATGTGCTCGGCATGATCTGGAGCCAAGAGGAGTTTCAGAGACATATGCTTCAACAGTTTCCTCCTCTAGAGCCATCTTCAACTACGCAGTCGGACCCGCGTGCCTTAGAAGCATTATTATATATATTTTTCATCTATTGTACAAAATACTTATGATATAAAAAAAGAGTCGTTTGTTAGCTATTTACCTTTACTCTCTCTTTCAAAAAGCCAACGTACTAAAAAAAGAGAGACTAAAAAGTAAAAAGGCATATGCATTATCCCAAAAAAGCCAAAATCCAAAATCGTGAGAAAAAAGAATAAATCCCAGAAAAAGGAGAAAATAAAAAGCTTCCAAGCATCAACTGTCTTTCTCCTATCAAAAGGAGACAACCATCAACCAGAAATCTCCATATGAAACATTCGCCTGCTCAGAGGCATCACCAGAATCAACAAATCCCCAAAGATTCCCTCCTGTGTAAAAGGCGTTCACCAAAAATCCCCGATAACCAACAAAGTCGGATGGCTATTACAAAAGCCCAAAAAAAAAAAGAATCCCCAACACTTAACCAGCTGGAGAAAAACCAACGAATCCCCGGCAAACCGGAAGACTTCATCAGAAAAATAAAAAACAATTTATCAAGCAAAAAACACTCCCCATAGAGACGGCACATGAGCCAGAGCAGTAAGCCGCCACCACACCAGTCCTACAAAGTGGACTGCAACAACCAGATGGGGGTCCGTACTCATCAACTGAGGGGTCGGCTACTGCATCAAAGGAGCATCCCAAGGCTACAACAACTAGACGGGGGTTCGTACTCGTCAAACCAGATGGGGGTTCGTACTCATCAATCGAGGGGTCAACTACCACATCAAAGGAGCATCCTGAAGTTTCATACTTGTCAACCGAAGGGGTCAGCTACCGCTTCAAAGGAGCATCCTAGAGGTTTACACATTTATTGTCTAGAGGGTCGGCTACTACATCGAAGGAGCATTCGAAGGATGACTGGGCAAGAGGATTAACTCCTTCACCTGCCAACCGATCTCGCAGGCATATCGAGCCAACAGTCAGTTAGTCAGGTGAGGGGGGGGGGGCAGCTGTAGACCCCAAATCTTGCCCAGCCTCAAAATAAAGAGCAGAAGACTTCTATTTGAAGATGGAAAAGACGTTAAAGGTCCCTAGGATTGTTGACTAGGTTCCATATTAGAATAGGAAGACTTTTTGTACACAAAAATAAGAAAAATCTACCCAAAAGACCGAGATCGTCGTCTCGTTTGGCGAGACCGCCGCCTTGCTATTTGGAAAAGGTGAGAATGTTGTCTCATTTGATGAGACCGCCATCTCGCCATTCACCAAAAGCGAGAACGCCATCTTGTTTGGCGAGACGACGGTCCCAGTTGTCGAGATGACGGTCTCGAATGGCGAGATGGTTTTTTTGACCTTGTCAGACGAGATAGCCTTCCCAGTTTGACGGCCACAAATTTCTATAAATAGGACCTTCGTTCAAGGAAGAAAACACACAAAAAAACACAGAAACACCTAGAAATCACATAGTTATTACTCCGATACTTCGTTTACTTGTTTCTACTTCAAGAGTCCAATTCTAGCTCGTTTAGGCAAGTTTCGATTCAAGAAAGGAGTGTCTGTGTAGAGTGCGGGTTTGCTAAAAAGCGTCCTTTACAAGAGTGTTTATAAAAGCTTACTTCGAAGGTTCCTCTATATCCCTTACTCTATTTTATCACTTTTATTAGTTACCATCTCTGTGCATTAGTTATTAGGGCCATGTAGTCAATAATTTAAATTTTGCAATGAATAAATAAGGGTAAAAGCATAATTTTAATGTTCTTATTTTAAAAAATAATAGTCCATCATAGGGAACCCGAAAGGGGCATCGTGGGGAAGCTAATACCTTCCCCGCACGTAACTAAATCTCTTACCTAACTCTGGTTGTAATGACCAAAGTTGGTTTTTCTTAAAACCATCGCCTTCCTTTTTCCTTTTCCAATGTTTTTGGTAAAAGTATTGGTGGCGACTCTAGAACCCACTTATGAAAACCTCACCCTTAGAATAGTTCGGTTATTGGACATCCTAAGGGTGATGACCACACTTTTTAAAACGCGATTCGAATCAAAAGACCATCACGTTGCTCCAACTGCCTCTTTTGACGACACCGATAGGTCCAATCAGGTTATTTGGAATGAATTCTTGGGAATCTACTTCATTCTTCCTCTTGGAATATCATATTTCTTGATTCTACAAAATTTGACAGAATGACCTCTTTTCATACAATAAAATCATGTAATAAATGGTGTTGAGACAAATTTACTGTGTGAAAAATAATTTTTGAAGGATCTAGTTTTCTTTCCAACAAGAGGTGTGAAACCAATACCATCGTGATCAATAACCAATTTCTGAGAATCAAGTATAACCTCAAGACTGGTTTTTCCTTGTGCAAATTTAGAGGCAGTTTTTATTAGATATGCTAATTTCTTTTATAATTCAGGACAATTTTCACAATCTTTTTTATCATTACACATGCAACTAGAATTGTTATTACTAATATTCAGGTTTTCATCATTAGTTTCTTCATCAAGAATTTTCTTTTCAAGAAGGATGATTTTGTTTACTAATATACTATTCATGCTCTTTAATCTCTTGTTTTCAATTTCTAATCTTTTTGCTACTGCATGCATTTCATAAAAAACATCTTGTAATGAGTTGTAATTCATAGTAGTTGTTGAAGAATCAAAACTTACACTGGATGTGGGGGAATTTGAATTCGCCATCAAACACATTTCTGTTGTTTCTTCATAAGCCACTCAAGAATTTCCCACATTTGTTTAGCAGTTTGGCAATGAGATACCATGAAAAATTCATTCAGGTTAAGTGCAGATGTAATGATATTTTTAGCAGTGCAATCATCTTGAATTTGTTTCTTTTCATGATCATTCAAGCTGGACCATTCTCTATTGAAAATAGAAGATCCTTGTTCAATAACATTCCAAACATTTATGTCAATAGATTCAATAAAGATTTTCATCCTAATCTTCCAAAATGGATAATCTGTACCACAAAATAGTTGAGGTCTATTAATAGAACACCCTTAGAAAAAGGTAATTTGTTTTCAACCATGAAATATTTTGGACCGAAAGTCTTGAGTATTTTTCAAGACCTTACTCTTGATACCAATTATTAGAAAAAGAGGTTGAGATCAAGATGGGGGGTGAATTGATCTTTAAAAGATTTTCGCACTTTTCTTAATACAGATTATCTATTTCAAAGATTTTGAATTCTGATTTCTTTTTTAATCAAGAAAAAACAAGCAATTCAATATAGATCAGCAACAGAATTAAAGAGAGTAAGGTTTAGAGAAATACAACCAAGATTTATACTGGTTCACTGATGTGACTGATTTTCAGCACATCTTAAGTAGCTTATAATGTTATATTATTGTTTATAATATGTTAATAAAGCTTAATTAACTATAATTTGTATTACTAGGCCTTTAGAAGCCGTAATATAAATTTCTGCATAAAAACAATAAATTAGCTGTATTTTATTGTATACGGGTACTGATATTAGTTTACTGTTTTATTTATTATTTTTTCTACAGAGATCCTAAAATCATTATTCTTGAAGCAGTGAAAGTTAGACAAATTCATCTTTCCAGCGGATCAAGAAACACTCAATTCGGAGCTAAATTGAATTTTATATAAATTATTTAAGGGAGGTTACGCGCACAGAGTCGGTCCACCGGGCATGCCTCAGTAAAATAATTATCATAAATTCGATAGACCGCCAAAATTAGTAAAAACGGTGGCGTTTGAAAGATAACTTAACAAGCTTTCTAATGAGACTAGAATCGTTTCATTTGAAGAATAATTGAGAAAACTGCAAGCATTCGAATTGCGCGGTACTGCACTGAAACGAAGACAGTGCGACTTTTCAACATCTTATTGGATTAGGTCCGTTATGGGCCTTGTAAGTTGTAATTGTACATTAGTTGAAGTATATAGTAAATTAACTTAATGTAATAACATATAGTCAAAGTTTTCAAGTTCAGATTCAATCAAATCGATCAGAATTCTCTCAATTGTTCTCTCCACTGCACCATGGCTCTTTCTCCTTGCTTGCATCTCAATCTTCCATGTATGTGTTCATTCTTCTTCATTGTTCTTCACGAATTGGATCTGGATTTCCTTCTTCTATCATCTTTAATTGTTTTTCTTTACTGAATTCATGAATTAGATTAGGTTTTTACCGAACAAAATCTGCTGGAACTGAATTGCATGTGACAACTTGTTTAAGACTTGTGTTCTTGACTTGCTTTAGCTTGTGGATGTCTCTCGGTTGAGGATTGAAGCTTGCAATCACTTTGTTGAACTGTATGGTGAATGCTTGATTGATTAATTAGGTTTTCACAATGTCAAAAACGCAGTAGTTTTGCAATTTTGCTTACACCGAATCTGCTCCACAGTTCTTGTTCTTGCTTTCTTTAATTTTCTGCATTTTACTGCTTTTACTTTACTGTTTTGATGTTTTAATTGCTTTACAGTCACGGTAGCTAGGTTCTATTGCTTTGTTTACTTGCTTTAATCTTTGTAGAAGCTTAGTTTTAGGTTTAGATAGATTTTACTGCATTGTTTTAGGTTCTGTCATAGATTAGCATAAGATTAGAATAGTTTAAGTGTAGCTAGGTTCTCATTTTAATTTTCTCGCACTACAAATTCCCCTTGAATACTGAAAAACTCATAAATATACATTACTTCACTCATTCCATCATTCACATCACACATTTACCACTGTTTTGAACATTTTGACCGAAGTGACCATTGTCACTCGGTCAGGTTTTCAACCACACGCACCAAAACAATCTCACACGGTCATCTCACATTTTTAAAACTCAAAATACAAAAATATTTGCATTTACATCGGTCAACCATACATTTTATACACTTCATTTGATTCTTGACTCGAGGCATTTCTTCATATATTCATTTTGACCGAGACCTTTTATTTTGTTGATTTTCTCGACCACTTTTCTCGACCACCAGATCTGTTCACTACGGTCATTTTCCATTTTAAAAACTCAAAACTCAAAAATAGTTACATTTCACTCGGTCAGTCATATATTTTACACCTTGCATTTGATTCTTCACTGAGAAATTGTTTTTACATTTCATTCTGACCGAGAGTTCACATTTCTGATCGTGGTTTCTAACCGTGGTTACTATTCATTGTGGTCGATTTATGAATTTTGTTTAGCTTCATTCATCTCGCATTTGTTTTCATTTCTCGTCTACATTCTTATAGGTCAATCATATATTTTGTTCACTAATTTCCATTTTTGACCGAGACAACTCATTAGTTTTTGTATGTTGACCGAGAGCACAAAATTCTGACCGTGATTCCTGACTGTTATTACTGTTCACGTTGGTCAGATTTACGATACTGACCGTGGTTACTGTTCATCACGGTCAGATTTGTGATTTTCCATATTTTTAGCCATTTTTGCATTCTGCAGTATTTTCATTCATTGCATATTAGGATTTCACTTCATTTTAATTTAGTCTAAGATTGTAAATTTCATTTTTAGTTTAGTTCCCCATTGAATCATTCATAACTTAATCATATACTCTTATTACTTCCCACGGATTGATATTCTGGTTCCCATTGTACTGCATTATTACTGTTTTAGGGGAACTCTTTTGAAAGTGTTGAAACTGCGACATATCAATTTAACTTCTTTCATTCACCCAATCCCAGGGCTACGTCTAGTTCTTAGCCAAATTCCAGCTGAGTTCCACTAGATTGAATGTTTTACAGATTATAGTTTCCAATCACACACCCAATCTACCATAAGACCCAAATTCCAGATCTTGCACCTAAACCTTCACCAAGAACCAAATTCTAGTCCTTGAACCAACCTGCAGCCAAATTCCAGCTACAAAACCAGTGCCCGATAATTCCAGACACTCACCACCCAAGAACCAAGTTCCAATTCTTGTACCAACCTGCAGCCAAATTCCAGCTACAAAACCAGTGGCCAACAATTCCAAACACTCAGAATATAGTAAAGAAATTGAAAGAACACAGAGAAGAAACTAAAACAATCAAACCCGAATTATGCAGCTCTTGCAGAATGAGTTTCTTCACAAAAAGAATGAAAAAATTGCCTCAAGAAAGAACTTTGAAAAACTCCACAAAACATGTGTGATTCTTTCTTGAAAATAGCTCTTATGATTGCTTGATTGATTACTCAAAAGTATATTTTAAAATGTTGAATCAAATATGTTTATATAGAAAAGTTTTTCAACTTCTGGTTTAATTAATCTGTTAAACCGTTCTTTTAACCTGTTAAAAGTATTTGATTAATCGGTTAAAACTTCTTTTAATCTGTTAATGTTCTTGATCATTTTCCAGATTTATTTTAATTGATGCAACGCCGTTTTAATCAATTAAAATAATTAACAAAAAGTCCCTTAAATTGTTTTAATCAATTAATTCGCAATTTAATCGATTAATATTCTGCCAAAAACTTTCACAAAACTTTTTAAGTGATTTTAACTGATAACAACCAGTTTTAATTGATTAAAACATTTAGTAAAAAGTTCCTTAAGTTGTTTTAATTGATTAATTCGATTTTACGTCGATTAAAAATTCTGACAGAACATCTCAAGCTATTTTGATCAATCATTTTTGAGATTACATCGATTAAAACTTATTCTGATCGATCATTTTTAAGATTACATTCATTAGAAAACACTCTAAGTGGTTTTAATCGATTATTTCAATGTTACATCGATTAAAACACTGCCAAAACACTTTTCAAAACATCTTAAGTTATTTTAATCGATTATTTTGAATCTATATCAGTTAAAATACTGGTAGAAGGTTTCCAACTACACCTTCAGAGAAAATAATCGATTATTTCGAAAGTGTAAACAACTCTTTCCTCTAGTTGAGGAAGTTCAATATAGATCGACTAGTGAGATATATTTTGTGCAGCGAGTTCCTTCAAGGTTTTGTCTTGGTTAGCATCCATTTGAGATATTTGTGAGAAAGAAAAGGTTCTTCTCTATTGGAACAATAATGGTACCGAGATAGATTCCCAGGAAAGAGATGTGTGTTAAAAATTGACGCTCTTAAATACCAAATTTTTCTTGGGCAGAACCTTCCTAGACATGCACTCTCACACTACCAAGTTATATCTAAAACTTCCTACGAGAATGGTTTTCCAGAATTTTCCTACAAGGATGCTTATCCAAAATTTTCTACGAGAAGGGTTAAGAAACACACACAACCAAAATATATATATATATATATATATATATATATATATATATATATATATATATATATATATATTCTTAATTCTTTTTTTTTTTCAAAATAATGCTAGAAAAAGAAAATTAGAAAAAAGAAAATGATATTAGACAATGTCATGCAACACAATTGTGTTCCTCGACAACGATGTTGTTTGAAGACAACATTTTAGTCACACAAAATATTGATAAAAAATTAAACAAGTTGTTAAACTAACATAGTATAGCTAACCTATGTTGAATTTCACAATAAAAAAATATAGGAACACACCCATTACCATACATGATTTTCTCTAAAATAGTAAACAATAGTAAATGGGGGGAGGGGGGTTGAGGATAAGAAAACAAAAGATGAAAAATAATTTGAAGCTAAATAAAAAAACTAAAATTAAATTGTAGCAGAATAATAACAAAAATTAAATTGAAGCTGAATAAATAGAATTTATAAAAATAAAACTGAGTGCTTTTAATTAAATTTAAACTTCCCTTAATAAAATGCAGAATAAAAATTTGCTTTTAATCTAAAAGAGAAACTTAAAATATTTTCATGGTAACCATTTGTGCAGTTGAAATTAGTAAAATTATCCATGAACGTATTTAGCAATATAATATGGAAGTCCAAATTATAAATATAGGTATCGTAGTTCATGTAGGTGATGGTATTGCTCGTGCTTTTGGTCTTGATGAAATAATGGCGGGTGAATTGGTGGAATTTGAAGAAGGTGCTATAGGTATTGCTTTGAATTTGGAATCAAAAAATGTTGGTTTTGTATTAATGGGTGATGGTTTGATGATACAAGAGGGAATTTCAGTAAAAGCAACAAGAAGAATTGCTCATATACTAGTAAGTGAGGCTTATTTGGGTTGTGTTATAAATGCCCTAACTAAACCAATTGACAGTCGAGGAGAAATTTTAGCTTCGGAATCTCGATTAATCAAATCTCCCACTCCTGGTATTATTTTGAGACGTTCAGTATATGAGCCTTTCCAAACCGGACTTATTGCTATTGATTCGATGATCCCCATAGGACGGGACCAGCGAGAATTAATTATTCGAGACAAATATGTTAAACATACAAGGATATGAAGCTTGAAGATTTTGATGATGATTGAAGAACAAAGGACTTAAAGACTTGAAGACTTATAATCATGTGTATTTACTTGTAATAACTCTATTTTATGTTTTTGAGTCTGTATAATTAGAGTACAAGATAGTCAGCACATAGTCCATCATCTGAAAACCTCATTTTTATCAAATCCACTCTGTGATAATCGATTATCACTTAGGATAATTGATTATCCTGCACTGAAAGTTGTTTTTTTGAAAACCTTGTTGTGATAATCGATTATCACTCAGGATAATCGATTATTTCAGCTAGATAATCGATTATTTACACATATAATCGATTATTCTAGTCCTGTTTTACTCCTCTACGAAAATGGCTCTGTAATAATCGATTATCACTCAAGATAATCGATTATCTACGTCTTTTATGAGTTTTGAAATTCAAATTTGGACCAATTTACGAAAACCCTATTCCCAATTCTTCTGTTTTCGAAAATCATTATTTCCTAGACCCTATTCTCTCTACTTAAGGCTCTCTGCAAAATAACAATCCTTTTTCATACAAAAGTTAAGAGCTGTGATTGCTAGAGGACTTTTTGTAGGGAATAAAAATGGGCTTTTGAAAACCTAGTGTGGGCTAGAAGCGATAAGAATCACTAAGTGGGTTTCTTGGTGGATTGTGTGTTGTGCCGTCTCTAGGAAAAGTTGTTGTTCATCCTTTGTGGATTCAAAGGAGGTGTTCATCTCTTGTGTGACTCAAGAGAGGTGTTTTCTAATCCTTATCTTTTTCAATTTGTATTCTGTTGTAACTTGTGATTATAGTGACAACATTAATCCTCTTTTAGAGTGATTAACAACTAGACTAGGGTCTTTTGATCCAAACCAGTATAAATCAACTATGTAATCTTCTTTCCCTTATCTCTTTACATTACAAGCATGTTAATAAGTAAAATTTGGGAAAAAATTTTAAAACCCTATATTTTTTTTAAGAAACCAATTCACCCCCTCATGGTTTTTTGTCCCTAAACGCGAACATTCAGCTGTGCGATTCTAACAAGTGGTATCGGAGCTTGCTTTGATAGTCATTCAAATTTGGAAAATGGCCAGACAAAACCAAACTTTTGTCGAGGGTGCTTCTATCAATAGACCCCCACTTTTTGCGAGGCAAAATTATCCTTTTTGGAATGTTAGAATGCAATATTTTTGGAGTTTGTTAATATGAGTGTTTGGGATGCTATTTTAAATGGTCCTTTTATTCCAAAAGTTACTGAAAATGGAGAAGAGGTACCAAAACCATTTTCTAGATGGACTGCAGAAGAAAATAGAAAAACTCAATATGATGTTAGGGCTAGAAATATAATTTCGTCTGCTTTAACCCTTGATGAGTTTTACAGGATATCTGTTTGCAAGAGTGCTCAAGAAATGTGGGAAATGTTAAGAGTAACCCATGAAGGTATCGATGATGTTAAAAGAGCAAGGAAGAACTCATTTATTCAAGAATATGAGATGTTCCAAATGCAACAAGGAGAAAAGATCTTTGACGTTCAAAAATGTTTCACACATATTGTGAATCATCTCACTGGACTTGGTAAGATTTTTGATACTGATGAATTAAATGTGAAAATTCTTAAATCTTTGGATAGGAAATGGCAACCAAAGGTGATGGCCATCACGGAGTCACAAAATCTTGCTACCATGACTATGGCGGCTCCTTTCGGAAAGTTGAGAGAGCATGAACTTGAACTTGGAAGGTTAAACAATGAAGAAAGCCAACATCAAAAGAGAAACCTTGCCTTCAAAACCGAAATTTTGAAAGAGTAAGAACAAGAAGGAGGAAGAAGACTCTGAAAATGAAGAAGATGAAAAACTTGAGCCTCATGATCAAGAAATTTACAAAGTTCATGAAAGCGAAAGGGAAGCAACCTTTCAAAGGTAAGGGAAAGGTAAAAGAAAGTTCTTCTTTAAGTTTTAAATGTTATGGTTGTGGTGAAACAGGGCATGTAAAATCTGATTGTCGAAACAAGAAAAGTGATGATCATAAAGGCAAGAAATTCTTCAAAAAGAAAGTCTATATAGCTTGGGATGATAGTGACTCAAGTTCAGAGTCAAGTGACTCAGAAGTTGAAGCAAATATTTGCTTGATGGCAAATGACAACATTTCTACTGACTGTGAGGTAAGTGATTCCGATTGTTCTTCAAGTGATGATGAAAATGATTATGATGCCTTGCATAATGTATATCAAGAGTTGTTTATTTCTTTTAAGGACTTAAAATCTGAATATAAAACCTTAAAAAAGTGTTTGAATAAATCAGAAAAAGAAGTGGAATCCTTGAAAACGAAAATTGCATGTTTAGAGGAAAAAGGAAATAAACAAATAGCATGTGCATCATGTAAAGAATATGAATATGATATTGACATACTTAGCCATTTACTTTATAAAGCTAAGAAAGAATTAAGTGATTGTTATAAGGATGAAGTTATTGTACAAACTAGAGAAAATTGTCATGTTCCAATGAAAAAACCTAAAAGTAAAAGAACCCGAAGAGTATGGATTGAAAAAGGATCTAAATCTTCTCAAAATAAAATTGTATCATTTTCAAGAATTACATCTAATGCTTGTTTTTATTGTATGAAACAAGGACATACATCTAATAGGTGTAAAATTAAGCATTTTGGTGTTCCAAAGGGAAAATATGTTTGGGTTCCTATAGTTAAATGATTTGATTGTCTCTAACCCCAAGGACCCAAAAGTTATGGGGACCTAAGATTATTATGTTCTTGTTTTGTAGGAAACTTCCAAATCCAAGAAATCTATGTGGTATCTTGACAGTGGGTGTTCAAGACATATGACTGGAGACAAAAAGAAATTTGTGAGTTTCAAAGCAAAGGAACAAGGATATGTAACCTATAGGGACAACAACAAAGGAAGAATACTTGGAATTGGAAATATTGGTGGTGCAAAATTCTTTGGAGATAAAGGATGTGCTCCTTGTTGATGGGCTAAAGCACAATCTCCTAAATATAAGTCAACTTTGTGATAAAGGATTTAAGGTAATTTTTGAAAGTAAGTTTTGCACCATTCATTTAAAGGATTATGAAAATATAGCATTAAAAGGTATTAGGCATAATAACATTTATTTGATTGACTTGGATTGTGTATCTAATACTAATATAACATGCTTAGTTGCTAAGGAAAAAAATCCATCGTTATGGCATAAGAGAGCGGCTCATATAAACATGCATCAATTAAACAAACTAATATCAAATGACTTAGTTGTTGGTTTGCCTATGTTAAAATTTGAAAAAGATAGATTATGTGATGCATGTCAAAAAGGTAAACAAGTGAAATCATCTTTTAAATCTAAGAATGTTATTTCCACATCAAAACCTTTTGAACTTTTACACTTAGATTGTTGATGACTTCTCTAGATTTACTTGGACATTTTTCTTAACATTGAAAAGTGAGGCTTTTAAAGCTTTTAGAAAGTTTACCAAGCAAATTCAAAATGAGAAAGACTTAAGAATTAAAGTATTAAGGAGTGACCATGGAGGGGAATTCCAAAATGAATACTTTGAAAATTATTGTGAAGAAAATGAAATTTTGCATAATTTTTCTGCACCTAGAACTCCCCAACAAAATGGTATAGTAGAAAGGAAAAATAGGTCACTAGAGGAACTTGCTAGAACAATGTTAAATGAATCAAATGTTCCTAAATATTTTTTGGTTGATGCTGTAAGTACTGCATGTTATGTATTGAATAGGATGTTTATTAGGCCAATCATAAAATTAACTCCTTATGAATTGTTAAATGGAAGGAAGCCTAATGTTTCTCATTTAAAAATATTTGGATGTAAATGCTTTGTTTTAAATAGTGGAAAAGATAACTTAGAAAAATTTGACTCAAAAGCCGATGAGGCCATTTTCTTAGGTTATTCACTGTCTAGTAAAGCATATAGAGTATTCAATAAAAGAATCTTGAATATTGAAAAATTTGTACATGTTACCTTTGATGAAATTGTAGACCTTGAGGGAAATCCTCTTGAGTCAAATAAAGAATATGTAGGTGATGATGAGTACATAAGAGAAGCTCTAGAAGAAATGTACTTAAATGAGAATGAGTCATCTCAACCAACTGAATTGGCAAAAGAGTGGAAACCACCAAGAGGACTTTCAATGGACAATATAATTGGTGATATTTCAAAAGGGGTAAGAACTAGAAATATGACAAATTTCTGTATGTTTGTAGCTTTTGTTTCATAGATTGAACCCAAAAGTGTTGAGGAAGCTCTCAAAGATGACCAATGGTACATTGCAATGCAAGAAGAACTAAATCAATTTGAATGAAACCAAGTCTGGGAATTAATTCCAAGAGAAGAATCTCATCAAGTTATTGGAACAAAATGGGTATTTAGAAACAAACTTGATGAAGATGGAAATATAACAAAGAAACAAGCCAGACTTGTTGCCAAACAAGTTGGTGAGACCACGCAAACACATCCTTGAACTCCTTTAGCAGACCAATAAGCCTTTTGTGTGTTTCGATTTCGACATTGGTGCCAATCTTTACTTCTTTTTTCTCCTTTTCACTACCGAAGTTAACTACCTCTAGGTCCTCCTGATGTAGTTTTATCTCCCTGGATTCTTGTTCTACTATTCTCACTAGTTTCAAAGGTGGTTCCCAATCTTCTTCAAGATCCCCTTCCGTATTATCCGTAGGAATCAACAAGTCGGGGTACAGGGTATCGCCATCGTTATTTTCACAAGATTCGCTGTCACGTTTGATTATTCATAATTAGCAAGAGAAAGACATGAATTAAAACTAGTAAACATGATTTTAGAAATGAAATGCGTTTATTATTGCTGACACTAAAAGTTGAAGGTGAGCCCGTATAAAAAGAAAATAAATCCCAAAGCCTTGGGCAGGGCTAATGGGTTTGAAAAAAAAAAGATTACATTTCATTAGTACTGAACATCATGGGTAATTCAACAGCCATCCAATTGTCGAGTTCCATACTCAGAGGACATGGGAAAACAAAAATCTGGATTGCATCACCGACCCCCTCCTCGGCAGTCGCCACTTGTTCGACATTTACCCACCCAGCACTGCGGAAGCTCTGCTTAATATCATAGATGGGGATCCTTCCAATTCTTGGCTCAGGTTCCTCTAAGCGGGCCAAATTCCTCTCCTTCCTCTCTTCCATCACCCTCTTTCTATCTTCCCTGGTAGGCTTGTACCCTAAGCCATAACTGCCTTTGTTCTCTGAAATCTCCAAGGGGGACGTCAAACCTTGATTAGTCTTTTCAAGCCCGTTCCCACACTTGAATCAATTTTTCAAGAAAACTTTGGCCATCATCAGGGTTGCACATGATGAATGGGGCTTGGCTTGGAACGGTTCCACATATGCACTGCTCACAATTTCTAGGGCCTGGAATGATGTTTCCAAGGCCTCCTTGGTCGCCTCAATATATTTGGTAGACAATGATACTTTCACCAGTAAGTCTTCTTCCCCGGAGACTATGATCAATTTGTCCCCCATTACAAACTTCAACTTTTGGTGCATGTAGACCCCTAATTTTTCCCGACCTCTCAATAAAGACCAGAAGACTTTCTATCTGAAGATGAAGCTTCGGTGGACGTCTATCGGCATCAATCGACTTCCGTCTGATGAAAGGAAAGCTTCCTAGGAGTCCCAGAACACAAAATTTGGCCAAAACACTCAAGACAGCCGTCCCAGAAGCCAGGACAGTCGTCCCAGACAGGCCAGATGACCGTCCCACATGTGAGATGCGCGTCTCACTCAAATTTGACACTTGGGACGACTATCCCAGATCCTAGACGGCTGTCCCAACCTCTGCAGAGGCCGGTCCCTTTTTTCTGCACCCCAGACGACCGTCCCGAGCTGCCAGGCTGAAAAAACTATAAATAGGAGCTCATTTAAGCGTTTTTAGACACACCTCACTCTTCTCTTCTCTCCCTCTTTCGAATGAACTCTCCGATTGCCTATAAGGTAACAATCGGTTAAGGAAGTTTCTTCCGGCATTCGATTCTTCTTAGAATTTTAGTAGAGTCGGTCCTGTATTCGGGGAGGAGAGTCCTTGTAGTGCGGGGGATTGCCAAAACGCATCCTCACAGTTGAAGAGTTATAATAAAAAGCTTGCTACGGAGGTTCTTTTCACTTCTCTTCTCTTTTATTGCTTTATTTACTGCTTTATGTATGCAATAGAAAATGCATCCTCACAGTTGAAGAGTTATAATAAAAAGCTTGCTACGGAGGTTCTTTTCACTTCTCTTCTCTTTTATTGCTTTATTTACTGCTTTATGTATGCAATAGAAAATAGAGTCATGTAGATAGCCATTTTTTAATATTGTATAATAAAATAGGGTAATAGCGCAATTTCTCTTAATCTTTACTTTATGAATTAATCCGTCATAGGGAACCCGAAAGGGGCGTCGTGGGGGTGCTAACACCTTCCCCACGCGTAACTAACTCCCTTACCTAACTCTAGTTATAATGACCAAGTTTAGTTTTTCTTAAAATCAACGCCTTTTTATCGTTTTCCAATGTTTATGGTCAAAACATTGGTGGCGACTCCATAAGAACCCTTTTACGAAAACCTTGCTTTTATTAGAGGAAAGTTCAGTTATTGAGCACCTCGGGAGCAATGATCACATTTTTAAATAAAACGCAAGTCTAAACCATCTTTTTGTGACCGCTCGCATAAAAGTTCGAGATGTCCCTAGACGTCGGAACGGATGGCGGCGACAAATGGCGACTCCACTGGGGAAGCTAGAGAGTTGATCCCATTTAGTGACGGATAAATTCAAAATAAGTAAAGATTTGAAATTACGATTTTACCCTCCTCTGTATGTTTTATTGTATGGCTTTAATAACTGCTGTATGATTATTTTCTGCAAATTGTCTGAAATATAAACTGTACACAAAAACCCTTGCACACTACAGTCCCTCTATATCCGGGGGCAAGAGTGAATACCTATAGGGAGTGGGTGGCATATACCACCGGCTTGTTGGCACACAGGGCTACAACCGTTGTCGGAAAACCACCAACTCAAGGTGATAACTCTCTTCTTTTGGTCCAAGGATGTCGACACGTAGTTCTGTGCATGATCCGAAGACTGACAGATTGAGAGGTCCCTATAATGGGGGCACCTTGGGGACCTTTGGCCTTGGTGAGAACAGTTTAGAACCGCCTAAACCAAGCACGTTTCTGCAGGAAAACCCTACCTCGAAAATAGTGTGGCTTTACTCGTGGATGAGTGAATTATGTGTGCATTTGTTTGTTGCATTTGTATTGATGTATTGGCATAGGGTAATCATACAACAAATAAAAAAAATAAAAATTCTAAAAAACCATAAAAATGATAAGAATAAACCAACTTTATCTTGGACAGTCTTCATTTAAGCTAGCCTGATTTCAGGTTCTTTGCAAGCTAAGTAGCCACGTTGACCGACAGAAGACATAAAGAGTTATAAAAAATATAAAAAACAATTTAAAGCTATAAAAATACCTTTTACAATAAAATTATTCTTGGCAAAGTCGTATCATTCATACAACATCATTTCATAAGAAAAAACTATGCATTAAGAAAAATATGCATAAACATCATTATAATAAAATCTCTCATACATAAACATATTCATTCTAGGATGCCTTAGATATCCTTAGATAATAACGAAAGAGACCTAAGTGCGTTTATAACCTTCCTAGAAGAGATAAGTGCGCTAAGGTATGATGGTAACCTTTGAAAAAAGGGAACCATCACACCAAGGTGGGTAGGGTACTCCTTAAACGGGCTTTTAAGAGGATACAAAAGCTATTGTCTAAGACATATCTATCTCACACTAATCATTTGAAAGCTATAATAAAAATCTTTAAAATCATTTAGAAAGTGGCTAGTCTTCCACCCGTCCTCACTCGTGCTCAAAAAGCTAAAAAGATGGAGCAATTAGAAGAACAAAACCAAAAACTCACCACTGAGCTTAATACGCTGAAAGAGCAAATGGCTCAAATGATGGAAATGATGCGTCAGCAAAATCTCCACAAGGAGGGTCCTCAGAGTGGAAAAGCCTCTCACCAAGAAGAGGAAGAGGAACCTAACGTTGAACACGTCCAATCTAATACAAGGGCAGTACATATTCATCCTCCGGAAATATCGAAACAACAAATTACTGCCCTTGAGGAGAGGTTGAGAGCCATGGAAGGGCATAACTTTGATGTTAAAGAGGCGGCTGATATGTGCCTCGTTAAAAACATCCACTTCTCCAACAAATTTAAAACTCCAGATTTCCCAAAGTACATGGGAATAACTTGCCCCAAAAGCCATCTCACAATGTACTGCCGTAAGATGGCTGCATATGCTGACAATGAGAAACTCCTGATCCATTGCTTTCACGAGAGCCTGGCTGAGTCAACCTTAAACTGGTATATGCAATTGGAAGGAGGGAAAGTCCAAACCTGGAGACATCTGGCGGATGCTTTTCTTCGTCGTTATAAATACAATATTGATCTGACCGTAGAGAGAGCAGATTTACAATTACTAAGCAAGAAAGACGATGAATCCTTTAAGGCATATGCTCAAAGATGGAGGGAATTAGCAGCACAAGTAGAACCTCCTCTATCCGACAAAGAAACCACATCCATGTTCATCAATTCTCTGACTGGTCCCTACTATGACAAAATGATAGGGAACACATCAACAATTTTTGTGGATGTGGTAATTATAGGAGAAACAGTGGAACAAGGTTTGAAAAGCGGAAGAATTGCACAACATACCTCCCCTAATTCCTCCACCCCAAATGTTAAAAAGAGCTTTGGAAAAAAGAAGGAAGGAACCATAAATGCAATCAACTTTGCCACTCCTTCTTCCTCCTAGCAGCAGATCAAGTCACGCAGACCGGAAAGGAAATTCACTCCAATACCCACCTCCTATGGAAGTCTGCTTTTAAAATTGTTGGATGCCAAACTCCTCGTGCGCATCCCTCCCAAGAAAATAGAGCCACCATATCCAGAATGGTACAAGCCTAATGAGAACTATGATTACCATTCAGGCGCTCCTGGGCATTCCGTAGACAACTGTGTGGCCTTAAAGCATAAGGTCCAGAATTTAATAGATGCAGGGTGGATTACCTTTGACGCATCTACTCCAAAAGTGGATGATCAGCCTCTATCTAAGCCCGAATAAAAGATGGGATAAGGAAGATTAGCAAATTACGGCTCATCATTTTTGTCATTTCTAAAAAAATAATAAATATAAAAAAATAATAATAATAAAAATAATAAAAGCTTCCTATGTATCTCTCTTGATCCTCGCCCATGATCACGAGATTTTTTATTAAAGTGGGCTTTGTAAATATTTTCCTTTTATCAATACAATAATACATTTTTCATAATATTCGTATTCTCTTTCATTCTTTTCTCTCTCATACACTTAATAAAAAAATCTAAAACAAAGCATAACCATACAGTCATGTCTGCGATTGAAAACTCTCTGGAAGATCTGGAAGCCGAAGACGAATGGATTGAGTCAGACAGTGAGGAGGGGACCCTTTCCCCGGACATGCAGAGACTGTTGGAAAAAGAAGCTCAATCAATACAGCCCCATCAGGAAAAAACTGAGGCCATCAATTTGGGACAAGAAGATAATAAGAAAGAAGTAAATATTGGTACCCAAATTGACGACGATGTCAGGAAAAGGTTGATACAATTATAAAAGAATATGTGGACGTATTCGCATGGTCCTACCATGATATGCCTGGAATTGATAAAAGCATAGTGGAGCATAGATTACCACTAAAAGAGGGATTTCGGCCAGTTAAACAGAAGCTCAGAAGAGTAAAGCTAGAATGGTCCTTGAAAATTAAGGAAGAAGTAGAAAAACAGTTGGATGCCAATTTTTTGATCGTGTCAAAATATCCTAAATGGTTGGCAAACATCGTGCCAGTTATAAAGAAGAATGAAAAAATCATAGTATGCGTAGATTACAGGGACTTAAATCGTGCAAGTCCAAAAGATGATTTTTCCTTACCACATATTGATATGCTGGTAGATCACACTGCTACGAATACTCTCTATTCTTTCATGGATGGATATGCAGGGTATAACCAAATTAAATTGGCTGTTGAAGATAGAGAAAAAACTTCCTTCATTATGCCATGGGGTACATTTTGTTATAGAGTAATGCCTTTTGGACTCAAGAATGCAGGGACTACTTATCAAAGGGCTATGGTAACATTATTTCACGATATGATCCACAAAGAAATCGAAGTATATGTGGATGATATTATCACCAAGTCCAAAAATGAGATGGATCACCTCCAATACTTAAAGAAATTATTCAATCGGCTTCGGAAATACCAGATCAAGCTTAATCCGGCTAAATGTACGTTCGGAGTACGATCAGGTAAACTCCTTGGGTTTATTGTCAGTAAAAAAGGAATTGAGGTAGACCCTGATAAAACAAAGACAATTGTGGAAATGCCCCCACCAAGAATAGAAAAAGAAGTCAGAGGGTTTTTGGGCCGAATAAATTATATCGCACGGTTCATTGCGCAATTAATAGACAAGTGTACACCCATTTTCAAGCTGTTGCGTAAAAACCAACCGAAAGTTTGGAATGATGAATGTCAACAAGCTTTTGAAAAGATCAAAATGTGCCTAACCAATTCCCCAGTGTTGGTACCACCTGTGGAAGGAAGACCCCTGATTCTTTACCTTTTAGTACTGGACGAGTCCATGGGATGTGTGCTCGGTCAACAAGATGATACGAGTAAGAAAGAACAAGACATATATTACCTCAGTAAGAAATTTCTAAACTATGAGACCCGTTATACACCACTCGAAAAAACATGTTGTGCATCGGTATGGGCAACTCAGCGCCTTCGACAATATATGGTTAGACATACGACTTGGTTAATTTCCAAAATGGATCCAATCAAATACCTGTTTGAAAAACCCGTCTTGACCGGATAGCTAGGTGGCAGGTACTCCTTTCAGAATTCGACATTGTTCATGTCACTTAGAAGGCTATCAAAGGTAGTCCTTTAGTAGATTACCTGGCACATGGGCCAACTGACGAATATCAATCCCTCCAAGATGATTTTCCAGATGAGCACATAATGCATATCCAACATGAAGAACTTGAAAATAATAAGTGGATTATGTTTTTCGCTGGAGCTTCAAACTTACTAGGACATGGGATCGGAGCTATTTTAATATCTCCCGAAAAGAAGTATATCCTGGTAACAACCAGGCTAAACTTTGATTGCACAAACAATATGGTGGAATACGAAGCATGTGCTCTAGGTATTCAAGCAGCCTTAGATCATGGGGTGACTAGACTCAAAGTATTCGGTGACTCATCCCTTGTCATTTACCAACTCAAGGGTGAATGGGAAACTAGAAATTCCAAATTAATCCCTTATCCGGAACACATCCGTAATATGACTTCAAAAATGGAAAATGTTAGTTTCGAGTACATCCCTCGGGAAGATAACCAAATTGCAGATGCACTTGCAACATTATCATCCATGTTCGCATTAGGACAAGAACATGAGATGCCCATCATCCAAGTCAAAAGGCATGACAAACAAGCCTTTTGTATGATTGTGGACAGTGAAAAAGTAAAACCCCTTGGTATCATGACATAAGGCGATACTTGACAAAGGGTGAATACTTTGAGGGAATTAGTGACAATGATAAAAGGATCATTCGAAAAAGGGCCATAGGGTTTATGTTGATAGGAGAAACCCTTTATAAAAAGAATTTTGATTCTACTTTGTTAAGATGCGTCAATATCGAAGAAGCCCAGACGTTGGTTAAAGAAATACACGAGGGAATCTTTCAGACTCATGCATCAGGGCATATCATGGCTAGAAAAATCCTTAGGGCAGGATATTTTTGGTCTACAATGGAAAAAGATTGTCATCAGTATGCCAGAAAATGTCACAAGGTACATGCGGGCAATGTACATGTTCCATTGGTAGCTCTCAATATTATGGTATCCCTTGGCCATTTGCTATGTGGGGTATAGATGTTATCGGACCCATTGAGCCTAAGGCATCCAATGGCCATCAATTCATTTTGGTGGCTATCGATTACTTCACTAAGTGGGTAGAAGCTGCATCTTATGCACATGTGACTAAAAAGGTAGTGGTTACCTTTGTTAAGAAAAATATCATATGTCGATATGGCATCCCACATCGTCTTATTACTGATAATGGAACCAACCTGAATAATAAGATGATGGAGGAACTATGCCAAGATTTCAAAATTCAACACCATAATTCCTCTCCTTATCGGCCCAAAATGAATGGCGCAGTAGAAGCGGCCAATAAAAACATCAAAAGGATCGTTCAAAAGATGGTTAAGACCTATAAGGATTGACATGAAATGTTGCCTTTTGCTCTTCATGGTTATCGAATGTCCGTACGGACCTTAACAGGAGCTACTCTATTCTCCCTTGTATATGGTATGGAGGTCGTGTTACCAATAGAGGTCAAAATACCTTCCTTGCGAATCATAATGGAAGCAAAATTAACAGAAGCTGAATGGGTTCAAAGTCGATACGATCAATTAAACCTTATCGATGAAAAGCGGCTGAATGCTATATGTCATGGACAAGCCTATCAAAAGAAGATCAAAAGGGCTTATGATAAAAGGGACCACCCTCATACTTATCAAGAAGGGGATCTAGTGATAAAGAAACTGCTTCCAACCCAGAAGGATAAAATTGTAAAATGGGTAGCAAACTACGAAGGACCTTTTGTGGTCAAACGAGCTTTCTTAGGATGGGCACTTGTAGACCCCAAATCTTGCCCGGCCTCCAAATAAAGAGTAAAAGACTTCCTATTCGAAGATGGACAAAGCCTGACAAGCCCCTAGGAGAGACTATTAGGCCCCATACTAGGATAGGAGGGATTTTCGGCACGAAAAATAAGGTTTCTCGCCTTTTTGGGGACGAGACCGCAGTCTCGAAATTGAGACCGCCGTCTCGCCTCATGCAAATGGCGAGACCACCGTCTCGCCAAACGAGACGGCGGTCTCGCCACCTGCGAATGGCAAGACGGCGGTCTCGCTTTCCCAGACGGCGGTCTCGCCACCTGCGAAGGACGAGACGACAGTCTCGACCCTATCAGACGAGAACGGCGGTCTCGACCTGCCAGGCGGGAAAAACTATAAATAGGGGCCTCCATCCCCTCATTTCCACACACCACACAGAGTTTTCTCCTCCTTCTCTCTATAATTTCTCTCTCTAGAACCCCTCCGAAGCATTTCCGGAGTTTCTGAGCGTCTCTAAGAGTAATTTTGAGCGTTTCGAGAGGTTTACAAAGCTGTGTAGAGTGAAGGGCTGTAAAACGCACCCAAGTCATCAAAAATTAAATAGAAAAAGCGTGCTTTGGAGGTTTACATTCTCCCTCTCCACTTTTACCGCTTTATTTAAATTACGCAATAGATAGGGCCATGTAGTCATAATATTTTTATTCCGCAAATAAAAGGGTAAAAGTGTATTTTCTGGTTTATTTATCAATAAAAATAGCTGGCCTATCATAGGGAACCCGAAAGGGGCGTCGTAAAGGAACTAATACTTCCTTTGCACGTAACTAACTCCCTTACCCAACTCTGGTTCTAATGACCAAAGTTGCTTTTTCGAAAGCCAACGCCTTTTAATCCCTTTTCCGATGTTTCCGGTAAAAACATCGGTGGCGACTCCACATAACCTTTCAAAACTAGCTTTTGGATTAGCCCGGTTATCGGACAATCCAAGAGTGCCTTTTCGAAAACCTCGCCCTTAGGTTCAGCCCGGTTATCGGATGAACTAAAGGCGTTGTAACCACCAACGCGAAAAACAAGAGGGTCGAAACCATCGCGTCACTCCGACCGCCCCTCGTTTTTTGGTGGCGGCGACAGATGGCGACTCCACTGGGGAAGCCTCGAGAGTTGATCCCATTTAGTGATGGGCCGGCTTAAAAATAAATAAACCAAGAAAATAACGTTTTTGCCCTTAACTTGTATTATAACATGTTTTACGGTTTGACTTTAATAACTGTTGCTTGTTTATACTTACACAATTGTGTGAAATACAAACTGTACACAAACCCTTGCACACTACAGTTCCCTCTATACCCGGGGGCAAGTGAGAAATCCATAGGGAGTGGGTGGCAGGTACGGTTCGCTGTAGTGAGGGCCTTGAGCCCACCAGTGTGATCGGAAACCACCATTCAAGGTGATAACCTTCCTCTTCTGGCAACAAGACTGACTATGGCCTTAGTGCTAAGCATGGTCGGACGGCTCGAGAGTGGGGACCCTATAATGGGGGCACCTTGGGGGCCTTAGCCTGGTGAGAACAGTTAGAACCTACCCTCGCCAATGCACTTTTCTGCAGGAAAACCCTACCTCGTGATAAAAACGAATTCTCGCCTGTTCGTGGATGATCGAATTGTTTGTGCATATGTTTGCTGCATTTGTTTGTTGCATAGCATAAACAAACAACAGAACAAAAATCACAAAAATTCTTTTTGCAATAAACACCCTTATCTCGGACAGCCTGCATTTTAGCTAGCCTGGTTTCAGGTTCTTTGTAAGCTAAGTAGCCACGCTGTCCGACAGAAGAGATAAGGGACGCTAAAACCATTCTTTCGCAATAAACCACTTTTATCTCGGACAGTCTGCCTTTTAGCTAGCCTGGTTTCGGGTTCTTTGTAAGCTAAGTAGCCACGCAGATCCGACATGAAGCGATAAAAGGCTAAAAAAATTTTAAATAAATAATAATAATAAAATTAAAACATTTATAAAAAGAATTTTGACAAAGTCGTCTCATTCATATCACATCATGTCATAAGCAAAAAAACCAAAAGAGAAAATAAATGCATAAGGAGAGTTTGCATACGCATCATTTTAATAAACCCCGGAAAAGTGGGTCTTAGAAGCATTTTTTGGGAAAATTACCAGGCCAAATCCCCTTTGGGAATTTGTAACCTTGTTCTTCACCCTTTCTCTTCGTTTTGATATATTGTGTGTCTAAATTGGACATCCCAGTCAAAAGTTATGCCACTTTGAACATCTGCTGCCCTTTTGTACTGGTGCATGCATAGATACATTCATTCTAGGGGGCATTAGATATCCCTAAGACAAAGGCGAAAGAGGCCCAAGTGCGCTTGTAATCTTCCATAAGGAAGAGATAAGTGTGTTAAGGCATATGGTGACCTTTATGAGGAAAGAACCATTCTGCCGAAGTGGGTATGACACTCCGCAAAGCGTAAACTTTAAGGATGATGTCAAAGCCATTGTCTTAAGACATATCTATCCCACACCAATCATTCATTTTTAATAAAAACCCTAATTCATGTGCATTCTAGAAAGCGGCTAGTATTCTTCATGACCTCATCTGCATACAAAAAACACAAAATCCCAAGTACTATCATACATCATATTAGAAAATAAAACATGATAATGTTTAGGAAAAAACAAACACTTGCATACATGCATCCACCAAACTTCATCCTCATAACATGCATCTAATAATAGACAATCGAAGAAGTGGACATTCCTCAATACCATGAAAAGAGGATTAGGGAATTCGCATGCCATGCACGGGAAGTCAAAAAGGAGGTTGAAGAGCACACCTTTTGTCGTCAAGTTATCTCCAACGGTTGATCTGCCTAAGAAGGATAACAAGCCTCAACCGTTGGTCATCTGAGTTAATAAGGAAGAAGGGGCAAGGATGTCGTTACATTTGTTCACCCCATACATTAAATAAGGCTGCACCATGGAGATACGCAAAAACACCGCCCATTAACAAGGATATCTCCATCATAGCTGGCATTGGGGGCAAAATTAGAAGTAGAAGAATCTACTCTCCCGAAGAGCTACAAGACAATGCTCTCAAGAATAAAGGAAAAATAAAAAGACCGAAGAGAAACATAATCCAAAGAGGAAATTGAGTAGAATTTGGATTCACGACGATGAGGCAATTCTTTCAACACTCCGCCAAAGAGACAAACTCAGGGTAGGCGACAAGCTAGTCACAGTTTGAGCTAGAGACGACATTCAGATCAGCAAATCGTCTGCCCTACCTTGAATGAACGCGGCGGAAGAGAACCTTTGAAATATCTTTTGCCAATATAAAAAGACTTTCCCAACAATATGAAGGTGACCCACATGATGAGGAAATATGGATATCGCCTAAACCAAGGGCTCATTAGAAACTCTCAAGGAATAAGGTAGCCACCAGATTTTAAAAACAATCCTTTAAAGCATTACCCTACAAAGGATCAAGCTACATGGAGAAAAGGGAAGTCTCCCCTCTGCAGCTCGAATCAGATTTTCCCAAATAGAGGGGTTCAAGCGTCAAAAGCGACTTTAGTCATTAGGTGTTCTCTTTCTGATTCTTAGGGTTTGTAAATCCAATGACTATTAGAGATTACTCCTCGGGGCTAGCCCGACCCCCGAGCATTGTAGGGCACACATTCCCCTATTAATTAGAAAAAATGTCATTCTTACTATCTGCTTCTCTTCCTACTATTCATATCTAAACCTCATTAATAACCATGTTTAAACAAACGTTTCAAAAATGCGTCAAAATGCGCCATCGTCAAAATAATCAAACCACTCATCACCACTGATTGACTAGAAACATAAAATAAAAGTTTTACCTCGTCATAAATAAAGTCGTGTTTCGCCAATGTTGTGAAAAGAAAAAAACAAAAATCAAAAGAAGCCCATAGAAGCCAAAGGCCAAAAAGAGAGGGCAAGATACCCGGTAGGAAACCCAACAAAGGGGGCTACGCAAAAGTTAGGGTAAACCCGCTAGGAAACCCGAACAACCATAAAGGGTAGCCTAGGCAAAAATTAGGGTTACAAAATAAAGTCCGCTAGGCTTCCCAAAGCAAGAAAAAAGAAACCTACACAAAAGTTAGGACAAAACAAAACACGACATCCTAGACTGAAAACCCAAAGGGCGGACTAGGGAAGTCAATCAGTCATAGCAAGCGCCATAGAATAAGACGCCACTCCATAAACAAAACGTTGTTTAAACTAGCCTAAACACTCTAACCAACCTTGGCTAGTCGTGCTTACAAAAACCATTATTTGTCAAAATAAAACAATTCTAAAACACAAGCCTTTGAATTAAATATCCTCTTCTTTCTCTTCTCTTGACCCTTACCACTACGACATTCTAGTAATTAGTAGGGAAATGTGGAGATAGTAATCAATAGGAGGATTGACATCCCCAAGGAAAGGGAGGGGCGCACTGACATGGCAAGTCGCTCTGAAATCAACACAATCATTCTTCGGTCACGGTTCATCAAGACAGTAAAATTGGTACAGCCTATCTCTGTCGACGAAAGCGCATAACGTCAGAAGCTCATCAGAAGAAAAAGCACATTGGTTAATCCTTTTGAAAAATTAATTGAAATAATATTATAGGATGCATATCACAAACATTGCATGCATATGATAGACTCCTATCTCTCAAAAAAAGAAGAGAAAGAAAAATGACAATAAAAAGAATGATGCCTGCTAGGAGATTCTTAGGCAAAAGTTAGGGTAGCCCGCTAGATCGAAAACCCGCAAAGGGTGGTCTAGGCAAAAGTTAGGGCATTCATAAAAAAGGAAAAAGCCCGCTAAGATATCCTAGGCAAGAATTAAGGCAGCCCGCTAGACCGAAAACCCCAAAAGGGCGGTCTAGGCAAAAGATAGGGCTAAACCAAAAAATGAATAAAAGAGAGGGGTCCTTCATCATAATCATGAAAGTCCAGCAAGAGAATGCCAGTCACTTTTCCAGATGCATCAATCAAAAAGAATAGATTGCATTTAGGGCATCCACACACAAGTAGTCGCATAAAACGACTTTGTCAATGTCAAAAATGAAAGAAATAAAAATTACTTCAGACAAATAACAAAAAACGAAAAACATTCATGCATATAAGAAGAATAGCTCCATGTTTGTGATTGAAAACAGGATCACTGAGACTGAGTCTCCAAATAATGCCCTCAAGAAAACAGAGCAAGTCGTCAATCAAGCGACTCAACAGAAGCTTCCAGAAGGCAAAGCTCCAATCATCACCCAATAAAAGAGGGCACAATAATCAAGACATCATAAAAGAAAAGCCAACGGAAAGGCTTAGTCATCCCCAAGAGGATCCCTTCCTACTCCGAAGGCAAAACAAAAACACTCCTCACGGCCCAACATTACCACCACATGAGTCATTGAGCACACTCACCCAAAGTCTCCTCCACACTCCCCAATGGAGAATAAAGGATTCAAGAGCCCATCATCATCATCATCAACATTCAAAAGAGTCCAATCTCCATACCATCAAGGGCTCAACAAAAAGAGAAAAAAGAAGAAAACCCTAGCATCCCCAGCGGATATCCAAAAGAAAAGTTCGCAACAGAGAAGGTCAAATAAAAATCCTCAAGTGGATCTCCCTACAAAAAGGAAGAATCAGAAATTCCCATCCCCCAATGGAAAAAGAGCTTCACAAGTTTAGCTCACACCAACATTAATCAAGGAGCCAGGACTCCATCCCAATCGGATCCCCATGGAAGTTAATAATCCCCTGATGGATCACCTAAGAAAATTTTATCCCCTGCGGAGCCCCAAAAAGAAGAAAACGCCTGCGTGCATAAAAAGCAACTAAAAAGTAACAAGGTGCATGCATTATCCCAATAAAAAAGCCAGATTTCAAAATCACGATAAAAAAAAAAAAAAGATAAATCGTGGAAAAAGGCGAAATCAAATGAAAATCCTTGCTCCCTAAGTGGGTCACCTCAGAAAAAGAAAAATCAACAAAAAAAGAGAGGAATCGGAAATTCCATTCCCCCCAACAGAATAAGAGTATCGGCAAAGCCATCTCATACCAACAACATCCAACAAGGAGTCAAAACTTCATTCCCTCAAGGGGGAAATCAAAATTAGATCCCCGGGAAGGCAATCAATTCCCCGGTGGATCACCAAAAAGAGAAAGATCATCCACATATCAGCCTAGTCAGAGGCAAAACAAATGCAGCCAAAAGTCTTCACTTCCGATGAAGCATCTGCCTACTCAGAGGCATTACCAGAAACTGAATGGATATCCACCTACTCAAGAGGTGTCACCAAGATCAGCAAATCCCCAGAGGATTCCTGCCTACCTAAGAGGCACTCATAAAAAATTCCCGACAACCAGCAAAGTCGGATGACCACTACCAAAAGATAAAAATCAAAGAATCCCCAGCAACCAACAAACTGGATGAACACCACAAAATCCCCGGCGCAGACCGGACGACCATTCCCATGAAAAGACAAACAAAGACAAAGAAAGAACACCTCAAACGCTCGGCGCATGGGCCACCTAAACAGTAAGCCGACACTACCACCAGTCCTACGCAGCGGACTGTACCAGCCTGATAGGGGGTTTATACCTATCAACCTGCGCACGCGTTGCGCCTGATCTTCGCTCGAGCCGGATTAGTAAGTCGCACTACCACCCTGATGGGGGGTTCATACCCATCCAGTCCCACGCAACGGACTGCAACTACCAGCCTGATGGGGGGTTCATACCCATCCAGTCCCGCATAACGGACTGCAACTACCAGCCGGATTGGGGGTTTATACCCATCAACCGAAGGATCGACTACCGTTAGAAGGAGTATCCTGAGGTTTTACCACGTGTCCACCGAAGGGATCGGCTACCGTCAGAAGGAGTATCTCGGAAGTGCACGAACACCGAGATTTTCCCCAGAAGATCAACCGCCGCAAGACGGGACATCCGAAGGGTAACCGGGCAAGAGGGTCAACTCCTTTACCTTCCTGTCAATCTGTCTGGCACAACAGCCGACTAGTCAGGTAAAGGGGGGGTAGCTGTAGACCCCAAATCTTGCCCGACCTCCAAATAAAGAGTAGAAGACCTCCTATTTGAAGATGGACGAAGCCTAACAAGCCATTAGGAGAGACTATTAGGCCCCATACTAGGATAGGAAGGATTTTCGGCACAAAAATAAGGTTTCTCGCCTTTCTGGGGACAAGACCGCCGTCTCACCTCATGCAAATGGCGAGACCACCGTCTCGCAAAACGAGACGGCGGTCTCGCCACCTGCGAATGGCGAGACGGAGGTCTCGACCCTGTCAGACGAGAACGGCGGTCTCGTCACTGTCAGGCGCGAAAACCTATAAATAGGGGCCTCCATCCCCTCATTTCCACACACCACACAGAGTTTTCTCCTCCTTCTCTCTAGAATTTCTCTCTCTAGAACCCCTCCGAAGCATTTCCGGAGTTTCTGAGCGTCTCTAAGAGTAATTTTGAGCGTTTCGAGAGGTTTACAAAGTTGTGTAGAGTGAAGGGCTGCCAAAACGCACCCAAGTCATCAAAAATTAAATAGAAAAAGCGTGCTTCGGAGGTTTACATTCTCCCTCTCCAATTTTACCGCTTTATTTAAATTACGCAATAGATAGGGCCATGTAGTCATAATATTTTAATTCC
>OY731403.1:65404634-65422134 GCA_963425845.1 Sphenostylis stenocarpa | reverse complement strand
ACACCATGGCACCAGGACCAAGACCGAGACCAACACCACAGCGCACCAAGACCAGCACCACCAAAACTGACTGTGCCACCATCCAAATCTGACCGAGCCAGTCACCACCAAACTGACCGAGGCACCATGCACCAGCCAAATCAGACCGTGCCAGAGAACTCACCAGGACCAGCACCAGCATAAGCACCACGATCAGCACCATGGCACCAGGACCACGACCGTGACCAGCACAATAGCGCACCAAGACCAGCACCACCAACACTGACCGTGGCACCATGCACCAGCAAAAACTGACCGAGCCAGTCACCACCAAACTAACCGAGGCACCATGCACCAGCCAAATCTGACCGTGCCAATCACCACCAAACTGACCGAGGCACCACGCACCAGCCAAATTTGACCGTGCCAGAGAACTCACCAGAACCAGCACTAGTTGTAGACCCCTAATTTTACCCGGTCTCTCAATAAAGGCTAAAGAGACTTCCTACAACAAAGACAAAGCTCGCCTGACATCTCAATAAAGGCCAAGAAGACTTCCTATATGAAGATAAAGCTTTAACGGGCGTGTATCGGCATCAAACGACGTCCGAATACAGAAAGGAAAGCTTCCAAGGGGTCCCAGAACACAAAGGCTGGCCAAAACAGTTCGAGACGGCCGTCCCAAGGTCGGGCCGTCCCAACCTTCCCTGGCCAAGTAGGACGGCCGTCCCAACTGGGACTGCCAGTCCCAAGTTTCAGGTGGTCTCAGCCTTTGTAAAAGAGGCAGTTGGGACGGCCGTCCCAGACCAGACGGCCGTCCCAACTCAGTAGGGCGTCTCAGATGTTCAGGTAGCAAAAAACTATAAATAGGAGGCTCATTTGCCATGTTTCAGACCCCAGACAACTCCCAGTACTTGTCTATCCTCTTCCCTCTTCGAATGAACTCTCTGATTGCCTTAATAAGGTAACAATCAGTTAAGGAATCATATTCCAGCATTCGATTCTTCTGTAAAATTGAGTCGAGTCGATCTTGTATTTGGAGAGGAGAGTCTTTCTAGAGCGAAGGATTGCCAAAACGCATCCTCACGATTAAAGATTCGTAATACAAAGCTTGCTACGGAGGTTCTATTCAATTCTCTTCTCTTTTACTGCTTTATTTATTGATTTTTGTATGCAATGTAAAATAAAGTGATGTAGATAGCCATTTTTAACATTATGCAATAAAATAGGGTAATCGCGTAATTTCTCATAATCTTTACTTAAATGAATTAATTCGTCATAGGGAACTCGAAAGGGGCGTTGTGGGGTGCTAACACCTTCCCCACACGTAACTAACTCCCTTACCTAACTCTGGTTATAATGGCCAAGTTTGGTTTTTAATAAAATCAACGTCTTTTTATCATTTTCCAATGTTTATGGTCAAAACATTGGTGGCGACTCCAAAAGAACCCCTTTTCGAAAACCTTGCTTTTATTAGAGGATAGTTCAGTTGTTGAGCACCTCGGAAGCAATGAACATAATTTTAACATAAAACGCGAGTCTAAACCATCTTTTCGCGACTGCTCGCATAAACATTCGAGATGTCCCTGGACGTCGGAATGGACGGCGGCGACAGATGGTGACTCCACTGGGGAAGCTAGAGAGTTGATCCCATTTAGTGACGGATAAATTCAAACTAAGTAAAGATTTGAAATTACGCCTTTGCCCTTTTCCGTATGTTTTATTGTATGGCTTTAATAAATTGCTGTATGATTATTTTCTGCAAATTGTTTGAAATATAAATTGCACAAAAAAAACCTTGCACACAATAGTCCCTCTATACCCGGGGGCAAGAGTGAATACCTATAGGGAGTGAGTGGCAGATACGACCGGCTTGTTGGCACACGGGGCTACAACCATTGTCGGAAACCACCAACTCAAGGTGATAACTCTCTTCTTTTGGTCTAAGGATGTCGCCACAGAGTTCCGTGCATGACCCGAGGACTGAGAGATTGAGAGGTCCCTATAATGGGGGCACCTTGGGGACCTTTGGCCTTAGTGAGAACAGTTTAGAACCACCTAAACCAAGCACGTTTCTGTAGGAAAACCCCACCTCGTGATTAAATAAGCGTGGCTCTGCTCGTGGATGTATGAATTGTGTGTGCATTCGTTTGCTGCATTTGTATTGATGCATTAGCATAGGGTAATCATACAACAAAAATAGTGAAAAACCCTAAAAATCATAAAAAGTGATAAGATAAACCACTTTATCTCGGACAGTCTTCAGTTAAGCTAGCCTGGTTTCAGGTTCTTTGTAAGCTAAGTAGCCACGTTGACCGACAGAAGAGATAAAGGGTCATAAAAAATATAAAAACGATTGAAAGCCATAAAAATTCCTTTTTACAGTAAAAAGATTCTTGGCAAAGTCGTATCATTCATACCACATCATCCAATAAGTGGTAAAACTAAGAGAGAAAATAAATGCACTAAGAAAAGTATGCATACACATCATTTTAATAAACGTCCAAAAAATGGGTCTTAGGAACGTTTTTTGGGAAAATTACTGGGCCAAATCCCCTTCGGGCATTTGCAACTTGGTTCTTCACTCTTTTCTCTTCGTTTTGACATGTTGTGCGTCCAAATCGGACAACTCAGTCAAAAGTTATTCCACTTTTAATATTTGCTGTCATAAAAAATATTTTTGTAGTGCATTCATGAACACACTCATTCTAGGATGCATTAGATATCCTTAGATAATAGTGAAAGAGACCCAAGTGCGTTTATAACCTTCCTAGAAGAGATAAGTGCACTAAGGTATGATGGTAACCTTTTTGAAAAAAAAAAGGGAACCATCACACCAAGGTGGGTATGGTACCCTTAAAACATAGGCTTTTGAGAAGATACCAAAGTTATTGTCTAAGGCATATCTATTTCACACTAATCATTTAAAATAAAAAGCTAAAAAAAAATCTTTAAAATCATTTAGAAAGTGGCTGATCTTCTTCTTGTCCCCACTCACGCACAAAATCTAAGAGGATGGAGCAATTAGAGGAGCAGAACCGTATGCTCACCGCCGAGCTTAATGCCATAAAAGAACAAATGGCGCAATTGACAGAGTTAATGTACCAACAATGCTTCTACAATGAAGTCTCTGAGCAACGAATTTTTGCCTTAGAGGAGAGATTAAGGGCATTAGAGGAATACAAATTTGATGTAAAGGAGGTAACCCATGTTGAAAATACTCGATTCCCTCCCAAGTTTAAGAAATCCCACGCATCATTCAAGAAGCCCTTTGGCAAGGAAAAGGAGGGAAGTGTAAATGCCATGAACTTTGCTACTCTTTCTTCCTCTTCGCCATCAGCCGGACAGTCACGCAGACAAGAGAAGAAATTCACTCTCATCCCAATCTCTTATGGGAGTCTGCTGCCAAGGCTTTTAGAGGCCAAGCTCTTAACACGTATCTCCCCAAAGAAAAAATATCCACCTTACCCCGGTTGGTACAAACTCAACGAAAAATGTGATTACCACTCAGGTGCTCCTGGGCATTCTGTGGAGAATTGCGTCAACCTGAAATATAGGGTTCAAGAATTATTGAATGTCGGGTGGATTACTTTCGATGCTCCCGACCCAAATGTAAACATCAAGCCTCTATCACAACCAGAATAGTGAGTTTGGGTAGAGAAGACCATCTAACTAGGGCTCCCCATTTTGTGCATCTTTTGGTTAAAAAAGAAATAAAAAATAATAATAAAAATCTTCTGATGCATCTCTCGCGGTCTCTGCTCATGGCCGTGAGATCTTTTTAAAGGGACTCTGTATATATTTCTCTTTTCATCAATACAATGAGGCATTTTTCATAATATTCATATGCTTCTCATTCTTTTCTCTCTCATTCCAAAATAATTGAATAAAATCTAGACCCAAAAAAAAAGGACCATACAGTCATGTCTGTGATTGAAAATCCTCTGGAAGATCCGAAAGCTGAAGGCGAATGGATTGAGTCAGACAGTGAGGAGGGGACCATTTCCCCAGACATGCAAAGACTGTCAGAAAAATAAGCTCAATTGATACAGCCCCATAAGGAAAAAACTAAGGCCTTCCATTTGGGACAAGGAGACAATAAGAAAGAAGTAAATGTCAATACCCAAATTGATAATGTCAGGGAAGGGGCAATAACACATTTGCGCTTATACATCGGATAAAGCTGTACTGTGGATATGCACAAAAGAATATTCCATCAATAAAGATATCTCCAATATAGCCAGCATTGGGGGCAGGACGATAAGCAAAAAGATTTATTCATCCAAGGAGCTACAAGATAATGCTCCTAAAAACAAAGGAAAAATAAAGAAACCGAAGAGGAAAAGGAAAAAAGAATCCAAGGGGAAGATTAAGTAGACCTTGGATTCACGGTGCTAGGGCAGTTTCTTCAACGCTCCACCGAAAAATGAAATTTGTGGTAGGATACAAGTTGATCATGGTTCAAGCTAAAGACTACACTCGAATCAGCGAGCCGTCCACCACACCTTAAATGGGTGCGGCTGAAGAAGACATTTGAAAATATGGAAAGACTTCCTAGCAATTTAAAAGTGGCCCATATAATGAAGAGATATGGATACAACCCAGACAAGGGCTTGGAAAGGATGCTCAAAGAATAAGAGAACCACCAGATTTTAAGGATAATCCTTTAAAGTACGACCCTACAAAAGATCAAGTCGTACAAAGAAAAGAGAAGTCTCCCCTCCATACCTTGAAGACGATATGCCGAAAAGGAGGGATATTAGCATCAAGGATAATATTAGTCATTAGATGTCCCTCTTCCGATTTTAAGGGATGTAAACCCAATGACTATTAGAGATCACTCCTCGGGGTTTGCTCGATCCCCGAGCATCTTTAGGGCACGCATTTCCCTTTGAATTACAAAAGAATGCTACTCTTACTATCTGCTTCTTTCCTCGCTAATCATATCTATACCCCATAAATAACCATGTTTAGACAAACATTTTGTTCCAAAATACATAGACAAAATGAAGCCAAAGTTAACATGATTGATTAGCTAGAGACACAAATAAGAAAATCGTGTTTCGACAATATTTTGAAAAAAGAAATTATTATTAAAAGAAGCCCGTCAAGGTCAAAGAACAAGACAAAAAGATAAAAGGGCAAAATCATAGGCTGAAAACCCAAAAGGGCAGACTAGGAAAGTTAATCAGTCACAAATAGGCGCCAGAGTATTCAGTTGAAGACGCCACCTCATTAAGAACAAAACGTTTGTTTAAACTAGCCTAAACACCGACCAACCTTGGCTAGCCATTCTTACAGAAACTATTATTTCATAAAAAGAATCTCACTAAAACACAAGCCTTTGTAATAAATCCCTTTCTTTCTCTTCTCTTGACCATTCACAATAAAGCATTCAAGTAATTGATTGGGAAATGTGGAAATATAGTGATCAATAGGAGGATTGAAATCCCTAAGGAAAGGAAGAGGGGCATTGATATTACAATTGCTCTATATTCAAAAAGATTGCTCTTCGACTATAGCAAGAAAAGTCCAAGACGGCAAATCAGTATAGCTAATCATGTTGATAAAAGCACATGATGATGGAAGCAAAATTAACAGAGACCGAACGGGTTCAAAGCCGATATGACCAGCTAAACCTTATTGAAGAAAAAAGGCTGAATATTATATGTCATGAGCAAGCCTATCAAAGGGAAATAAAAAAGTCTTACGAAAAAGGTCAACCCTCATATTTACCATAAAGAGGGATTTAATGGTAAATAATGTGCTTCCGGCCCAGAAGAATAAAATTGGAAAATGGGTAGCAAATTGTGAAGGACCCTTTGTGGTCAAATGAGCTTTCTCGGGAGGGGCTCTTATCCTAACCAATATGGTTGAAAAAGAACTTCGACACCCAATCAATTCTGATGCGGTGAAGAAGTATTATGCTTGAAGACATTGCTCATGACCCGTCAGGAATGAAAACCCGCAAAGGGCATCCCTGGGCAAAAGATAGGGTCCATATTCCTTGCTAGGATACGTCCTAGGCAAAAAGTAGAGGTATAAAAATATAAAAAAATAATAAATAAAAATTTAAGAGCAATGGTTACCTCGACCGAAAACCGAAAGGCGGCTAAGGTAACATTCTTCCGAAGCAAGAAGTCCGCATAGTCTTCACTCTGAGCTCAGGCATCTCAACTGAAGCAATTAAGAGAACCAGGGGGTAGATATCATAGACATGACTATATAAGCCTAAACAGTACAGCCAACCCTGACCACCCATTCTTCTAAATACATTTTGAAATCCTTCTATGAAAGAAATAAAACTTTTTCTCATTTATCAATAAAATTCCCTTTCATTTCCTTTCTCTTGACCAAATATTATGGAAATGCCTCTTTATTGATAAATCATAAATGTGCACAAAGACTTTTAATCAAAGATCAAACATGCATCTAAAAAAAGGAAGCATAAAAATAATAAAAGAATAAATGCCTGCTAGTATATTCTTAGGTAAAAATTAGGGTAGCCTGGTAGATCGCAAACCCCAAACAAGACGATCTAGGCAAAAGATAAGGCAAAAGCCCCCTAAGATATTCTAGGCAAAAATTAAGGCAGCCCGATAGATCGAAAACCCGTAAAGGGCGGTCTAGGCAAAAGATAGGGCTAAAACCAAAAGATGAATAAAGGAGGAGCCCATCATCATCATAAAAGAGGAGCCTATCAACGTATTCATGAGAAGCCAACGGGAGAAGGCCAATTACTTTCTAAATGCATCAAAAATAAATAAGCAATAAGATTGCATCTAGAATATCCACACACAAAGTAGTTGCACAAAACGACTTTGTCAAAATCAAGAAAAAAATAATTTTCTTAAAATAAGAATATTAAACATGCATATAAGGAGGCTAGTCTCCATACTTGTGATTAAAAACAGGAAGCGCCAGAATCCAGTCTCCATATGAAAATCAAAATCGCGAAAGGCGAAAATCAAAACCATTCCAGCAGAATAAAGAGCTTCAAGAAAACTAGCTCCAACCTTCTACACCAATAAAAGAAGGTACATCGAAGAAAAAGGCCAACGGAAAAGCTCGATGATCCCCAAGCGGATCCTTGCCTAATCTAGAGGCAAAACAAAAATTACTGCACGACTCAGCATCATCATCACATGAGTCGTCAACCACAGTCATTTGAAGCCTCAATCAACATCCTTCCATCTAAAAAGAAGGAAGCCATCAACGTAGAAAAGCCAACGGAAAGGCTTGATCATCCCCAAGAGGATCCTTGCTTACTCCAGAGGCAAGATAAAAAGATTACCTCACGACTCAGCTTCATCGTCACATAAGTCATCGAGCACACTCATCCAGAATCTCCGCTTCATTCCCCAAAGGAGAATAAGGACTACACAAGAGTTCATCAAAGAAAATGCGGAGACAAATCCTCCATATCACCAGGGGGCAACAAAAAGAAAGAAAAGAAAAACTTTCATTCCCCAATAGAGGCCACAACGAAAAAGGCCAAATAAAAAATCTCCAAGTAGAGTATATCCAGAAAATCTACAAAAAAAAAGGAAAACAAAAATTTCCATCTTCCAGCTCAAATAAGAGCTTCACAAAGCTAGGACTCCATCATCAAATTTGGATCCCCAGGAAACCGACAGACTCCTCGGTGAATCCCAAAAAAAGAGAAAAAGAAGAAAATCTCTTCATCGTGCTCAATAAAGAGCTTCACAAAAATCGGAGCCAAGACTCCATCATAAAAAATCAAATCAAAAGATTAGATCCCCCAAGAAAAGAAAAATTCCCCAGGGATCACCAAAAAGAAAAGAGAAAAAGATATCTTTTCATCCAAAGAAAAAGCCAACGTGCGTAAAAAGGCGCACATATGTAAAAACCAACTCGCGAAAAAGAAATTCAAATCGCGAGGAAAAGATAAAAACCCATTCCCCAGCAGGAATAAGAGCATAGACAAATCCAGCTCAAATAACAGCGTCAAATAAGGAGTCAAAAACTCCATTCCTCCCTAGGGGGCAATCCAAAATAGATCTCCAGAAAACGATCAAATCCCTGGTGGGTCACCAAAAAGAAAAATCCCCAGCGGGCCTACCAACAAAAGGCAAAATACAAAATTCATATCCTCAGGGAGTTAATCGCCCATAACACCCAATATGGATATCCCCAGTGAAAGGCAAAACCTTCACTCCCAAGAATGCCTATGCCTACTCAGAGGCAAGCAAAGAACCAATATCCCCCAAGAAATGGGAAATCAGCCTACTCAGAGGTATTATCAAGAACAAATATCCTCAAGTAGAACATCAGCCTATTCAGAGGCGAAAAAACAACAAAGCCTTCGCCACTGTTGAAGCATCTGCCTAATCAAGAGGCACAATTAAACCAAAAATCCCCAATGGGTTCCCGCCTAAAATAAGAGGCAACCAGCAAAGACTCCCCGGCAAAGCCGGATGGCTAAACAAGAAAAAGCCAAAAACAAGAAATCCCCGGCCAAGACGGATGGCTAAACAAGAAAAGCCAAAAACAAAGAAATCCCCGGTAAAACCAGATGACTAAAAAAGAAAAGTCAAAAAGAAAATCAATCATTCCCCATGGAATAGGCGCATGATCAAAGACAATAAGTCGCCAACACATCTCCAAAAACCGGATGAGGGTTTGTACTCATCAATCAAAAGACTGAATGCCAAAAAAGAGCATCCCAAGAGCCTTATAGAATAGGGTTCGTACCAGGTGGGGGTAGGTACCCATCAGAGCCTTGCAAGACGCAGGTTCGTACCGGGTGGGGGTAGGTACCCATCAGAGCCTTGCAAGACGCAGGTTCGTACCGGGTGGGGGTAGGTACCCATCAGAGCCTCGCAAGACGCAGGTTCGTACCGGGTGGGGGTAGGTACCCATCAGAGCCTTGCAAGACGCAGGTTCGTACCGGATGAGGGTAGGTACTCATCGGAATCTAGCAAAAATGCAGATTCGTACTAGGTGGGGGTAGGTACTCACCAAAGCCTTATAAAATAAGGTTTATACCAGATGAGGGTAGGTACTCATCAGAGTCTGTCAAGATGCAGATTCGTACCAGGTGGGGGTAGGTACCCACAAGAGTTTGGTCAAGATGCAGATTCGCACCAAGTGGGGGTGTAAAAACCACTAGAGTCTGTCAAGATGTAGATTCATACCAGGTGGGGGTAGGTACCCACAAGAGTCTGTCAAGATGCAGATTCGCACCAGGTGGGGGTGTAAAAACCACTAGAGTCTGTCAAGATGCAGATTCGTACCAGGTGGAGGTAGGTACCCACAAGATTCTGTCAAGATGCAGATTCGCACCAAGTGGGGGTGTAAAAACCACTAGAGTCTATCAAGATGCAGATTCGTACCAGGTGGGGGTAGGTACCCACAAGAGTCTGTCATGATGCAGATTCTCACCAAGTGGGGGTGTAAAAACCACTAGAGTCTATCAAGATGCAGATTCGTACCAGGTGGGGGTAGGTACCCACAAGAGTCTGTCAAGATGCAGATTCGCACCAAGTGGGGGTGTAAAAACCACTAGAGTCTGTCAAGATGCAGATTCATACCAGGTGGGGGTAGGTACCCACAAGAGTCTGTCAAGATGCAGATTCGCACCAGGTGGGGGTAGGTACCCACTAGAGCCTTATAAAAATAAGGTTTGTATCGGATGACGGTAGGTACTCATCAAAACTTAACAGAATGCATCTGGTGGAGTAAAATACTTGCCTGAGCATTACAAAAATGGGTTGCAAATACCTTGCTTCTATTGGAGGATAGTTCAAGTGTTGAACACCTCGGAAGTAAGTACCCACAAGAGTTTAGCAAAATGCGAACTCATACCGGGTGAGGGTAGGTACTCACCAAAGCCTTGCAAAACAAGGTTTATACCTAGTGGGGGTAGATACCCACAAGAGCCTAGCGATACACAGACTCATACCGGGTTAGGGTAAGTACTCACCAGAGCCTTATAAAGTAAGGCTCAAACCAGATAGGGGTTGGTACCTATCAAAAATATTTATCATCCGGAGGATCAGCAAAGAAGCATCCAAAGGATAACCGGGAAAAAGGGTTAACTCCTTCCCCTACCAACTAATTTTGTCGGCATGTTAAGCCAACAAATTAGCTGGGCAGGTGAAGGGGGGGCAGTTGTAGACCCCTAATTTTGCCCGGTCTCTCAATAAAGGCTAAAGAGACTTCCTACAACAAAGACAAAGCTCGCCTGACATCTAAATAGAGGCCAAGAAGACTTCCTATATGAAGATAAAGCTTTAACGGGCGTGTATCGGCATCAAACGACGTCCGAATACAGAAAGGAAAGCTTCCCAGGGGTCCCAGAACACAAAGGCTGGCCAAACTAGGTCGAGACGACCGTCCCAAGGTCGAGACGGCCGTCCCAAGGTCGAGACGGCCGTCCCAACCTTCCCTGGCCAAGTGGGACGGCCGTCCCAACTGGGACTGCCAGTCCCAGGTTTCAGGTGGTCTCAGCCTTTGTAAAAGAGGCAGTTGGGACGGCCGTCCCAACCCAGACGGCCGTCCCAACTCAGTAGGGCGTCTCAGATGTTCAGGCAGCGAAAAACTATAAATAGGAGGTTCATTTGCCATGTTTCAGACCCCAGACAACTCCCAGTACTTGTCTATCCTCTTCCCTCTTCGAATGAACTCTCTGATTGCCTTAATAAGGTAACAATCAGTTAAGGAATCATATTCCAGCATTCGATTCTTCTGTAAAATTGAGTCATGTCGATCTTGTATTTGGAGAGGAGAGTCTTTGTAGAGCGAAGGATTGCCAAAACGCATCCTCACGATTAAAGATTCGTAATACAAAGCTTGCTACGGAGGTTCTGTTCAATTCTCTTCTCTTTTACTACTTTATTTATTGCTTTCTGTATGCAATGTAAAATAAAGTGATGTAGATAGCCATTTTTAACATTATGCAATAAAATAGGGTACATCAGTATGCCAGAAAATGTCACAAGGTACATGCGGACAATGTACATGTTCCACCGGTACCTCTCAATGTTATGGCTATCCCTTGGCCATTTGCTATGTGGGGCATGGATGTTATCGGACCTATTGAGCCTAAGGCATCCAATGGCCATCGATTCATTCTGGTGGCTATCGACTACTTCACCAAGTGGGTAGAAGCTGCATCTTATGCACATGTGACTAAAAAGGTAGTAGTCACCTTTGTTAAGAAAAATATCATATGTCGATATGGCATCCCACATCGTCTTATTACTGATAATGGAACCAACTTGAACAATAAGATGATGGAGGAATTATGTCAAGATTTCAAAATTCAACACCATAATTCCTCTCCCTACCGGCCCAAAATGAATGGCGTAGTGGAAGCAGCCAATAAAAACATCAAGAGGATTGTTCAAAAGATGGTTAAAACCTATAAGGATTGGCATGAAATGTTGCCTTTTGCTCTTCATGGTTATCGAACATCTGTACGAACCTCAACAGGAGCTACTCCATTCTCCCTCGTATATGGAATGGAGGCAGTATTGCCAATAGAGGTCGAAATACCTTCCCTGCGAATTATAATGGAAGCAAAGTTAACAGAAGCCGAATGGGTTCAAAGTCGATATGACCAGCTAAACCTTATTGATGAAAGGAGGCTGAACACTATATGTCATGGACAAGCCTATCAAAAGAAGATCAAAAAGGCTTATGATAAAAAGGTCCACCTTCATATTTATCAAGAAGGGGATCTAGTGATAAAGAAATTGCTTCCAGCCCAGAAAGATAAAATTGGAAAGTGGGCAGCAAATTACGAAGGACCCTTTGTGGTCAAACGAGCTTTCTCAAGAGGGGCACTTATCCTCACTAATATGGATGGAGAGGAACTTCGACACCTGATCAATTCTGATGCGGTGAAGAAGTATTATGCTTGAAGACATTGCTCAAGACCCGTCAGGAATGAAAATCCGCAAAGGACATTCCTGGGCAAAAGATAGGGTCCATATTCCTCGCTAGGATACGTCCTAGGCAAAAAGAAGAGGTAAAAAAAAAACTAACTAAGAGCAATGGTTACTTTAGCCGAAAACCGAAAAGGCGGATAAAGTAACATTCTTCCAGAAGCAAGCAGTGTGCATAGTCTTCACTCTGAGCTTAGGCATCTCAACTGAAGCAATTAGGAGAACCAGGGGGCAGATATCATAGACATGACTATATAAGCCTAAACAGTACAGCCAACCCTGACCACCCATTCTTCTAAATATCTCTTGAAATCCTTCTGTAAAAGAAACAAACTTTTGCTCAATTATCAATAAAATTCCCTTTCATTTCCTTTATCTTGACCAAATATTATGGAAATGCCTCTTTATTGATAAATCATAAATATGTGCAAAGACCCTTTATCAAAGATCAAGCATGCATCTAAAAAAGGGAAGCATATAAAAAATAATAAGAAAATAACAAATGCCTGCTAGGATATTTTTAGGTAAAAATCAGGGTAGCCTGCTAGATCGGAAATTCCAAAAGAACGGTCTAGGCAAAAGATAAGGCAAAAGCCCCCTAAGATATTCTAGGCAAAAATTAAGGCAGCTCGCTAGATCGAAAAACCGTAAAAGGCGGTCTAGGCAAAAGATAGGGCTAAAACCAAGAGATGAGTAAAAAAAAATGAGCCCATCTTCATGGTCATAAAGGAGGAGCCCATCGGCGTATTCATAGAAGCCAACGGGAGAAGGCCAGTTACTTTCTAAATGCATCAAAAATAAATAAACAATAGATTGCATTTAGGACATTCACACACAAAGTAGTTGCATAATACGACTTTGTCAAAATCAAGAAAAATAATTTTCTTCAAACAAGAATAATAAACATGCATATAAGGAGGATAGTCTCCATGCTTGTGATTGAAAATAGAAGGCGCCAAAATCCAGCCTCTAAATGAAAATCAAAATCGCGAAAGGCGAAACCAAAGACATTCCAGCCGAATAAAGAGCTTCAAGAAAACCATAGCTCCAACCATTCTCCTCCAACCCCAATAAAAGGAGGGTACATCAAAAAAAGGCCAACGGAAAGGCCCGATGATCCCCAAGCGGATCCTTGCCTACTTCAGAGGCAAAACAAAAAAGACTACCTCACGACTCAGCTGCATCGCCACATGAGTCATCAAGCACATTCGTACAAGGATCTCCACTTCATTCCCCAAAGGAGAATAAGGACTCCACAAAATTCCATCAAAGAAAATACGGAGTCAAATCCTCCACATCACTAGCGGGCAACAAAAAGAAAAGAAAGAAAAAAACTTTTCATCCCCTAACGGAGGCCACCACAGAAAAAGGCTGCATGAAGATCCCCAAGTAGAGCATATCAAGAAAATCTACGAAATTGGGAAAAGAAGAAAATATCTTCACCCCGCTCAATAAAGAGCCTCACAAAGCCAGGAGGCAGAACTTCGTCACATCCCCCAAGAAAAGAAAATTCCCCAGGGATCGCAAAGAAAAAGAAAAGAGAAAAAAAATATCTTTTCATCCAAAGAAAAAGCCAATGTGCATAAAAGGCGCACATACAAACCCATTCCCCAGCAGGAATAAGAGCATAGGCAAAGCCAGCTCAAACAACAACGTCCAATAAGGAGTCAAAAACTCCATTCCTCCCTAGGGGGCAATTCAAAATAGATCCCCAGGAAACGATCAAATCCCTGGTGGATCACCAAAAAGAAAAATCCCCAGCGGGCCTACCAGCAAAAGGCAAAATACAAAATTCATATCCTCAGGGAGTTAATCGCCTATAACACCCAATATGAATATCCCCAGTGAAAGGAAAAACCTTCACTCCCAAGAATGCCTATGTCTACTCAGAGGCAAGCAAAGAGCCGATATCCCCAAGAAACGGGAAATCAACCTACGCAAGAGGCAATGCAAGCACAAAGCTTTCAAAAAAAGCATCCACCTACTCAGAGGTATTATCAAGAACAAATATCCTCAAGTAGAACATCAGTCTATTCAGAGGCGAAAAAAACAACAAAGCCTTCACCACTGTTGAAGCATCTGCCTAATCAAGAGGCACAATCAAACCAAAAATCCCCAATGGATTCCCGCCTAAATAAGAGGCAACCAGCAAAGAATCCCCGGCAAAGCCGGATGGCTAAACAAGAAAAGCCAAAAACAAGAAATCCCTGGCAAAGCCGGATGGCTAAACAAGAAAAGCCAAAATAATGAAATCCCCGGCAAAAGCCAGATGACTGAAAGAAAAAGCCAAAACAATGAAATCCCCGGCAAAAGCCGGATGGCTAAAAGAAAAAGCCAAAATAAAGAATCCCCGGCCAAGATCAGATGGCTGAAAGAAAAAGCCAAAACAAAGAATCCCCGGCCAAGACCGGATGGCTGAAAGAAAAAGCCAAAACAATGAAATCCCCGACAAAAGCCGGATGGCTAAAAGAAAAAGCCAAAAACAATGAAATCCCCGGTAAAAACCGGATGACTAGAAAGTCAAGAAGTCAAAACAAATATTCCCTACAGAATGGGCGCATGAACAGAAACAATAAGTCGCCAATACATCTCCAAAAACCAGATGACCACAGGATTGACTATCAAAAAGTCATCCTAAAAGCCTTGCAGAACGGGGCTTATTCAGAACCTTGCAGAACGGGGTTCAGACCAGGTGGGGGTAGGTACCCATCAGAGCCTTGCAAAACGGGGTTCGGACCGGGTGGGGGTAGGAACCCATCGAGCCTTGCGGAACGGGGTTCGGACCAGGTGGGGGTAGGTACCCATCGAGCCTTGCAAAACAGTGGTTCGGACCAGGTGGGGGTAGGTACCCATCGGAATCTGTCGAATACGATTCGGACCAGGTGGGGGTAGGTACCCATCGGATCCTTGCAAAACGGGGTTCGGACCAGGTGGGGGTAGGTACCCATCAGAATCTGTCAGAATACAGATTCGGACCAGGTGGGGGTTGGTACCCATCAGAGCCTTGCAAAACGGGGTTCAGACCAGGTGGGGGTAGGTACCCATCAGAGCCTTGCAGAACGGGGTTTAGACCAGGTGGGGGTTGGTACCCATCAGAGCCTTGCAGAACGGGGTTCGGACCAGGTGGGGGTAGGTACCCATCAGAACCTTGCAAAACGGGGTTCGGACTAGGTGGGGGTAGGTACCCATCATAATCTGTCGAATCACGATTCGGACCGGTGGGGGTAGGTACCCATCATAATCCGTCAAAATAACATATTCGGACTAGGTGGGGGTAGGTACCCATCAAAGCCTTGCAAAACAGGGTTCGGACCAGGTGGGGGTAGGTACCCACCAAAGCCTTATAAAATAAGGTTAATACCGGATGAGGGTAGGTACTCATCAGAATCTAGCAAAAATGCAGATTCGTACCAGGTGGGGGTAGGTACCCACCAAAGCCTTAAAAAATAAGGTTAATACCGGATGAGGGTAGGTACTCATCAGAATCTAGCAAAAATGCAGATTCGTACCGGGTGGGGGTAGGTACCCACCAAAACCTTATAAAATAAGGTTTGTACCGGATGAGGGTAGGTACTCATCAAAACTTAGCAGAATGCATTAGGTGGAGTAAAATACTCACCTAAGCATTATAAAAATGGGTTGCAAAGACCTTACTTCTATTAGAGGATAGTTCAGTGTTGAGCACCTCGGAAGTAAGTACCCACGAGAGTTTAGCAAAATGCGAACTCATACCAGGTGAGGGTAAGTACTCACCAAAACCTTGCAGAACAAGGTTCATACCTAGTGGGGGTAGGTACTCACTAAAGTCTAGTAAAATACAGACTTATACCTGGTGAAGGGTAAATACTCACCAGAGCCTTATAAAAGAAGGCTCAAACCAGATAGGGGTTGGTACCTATCAAAATATTTATCATCCGGAGGATCAACAAGGAGCAGCATCCGAAGGATGACCGGGCAAAAGGGTTAACTCCTTCCCCTACCAACTAATTTTGTCGGCATATCAAGCCAACAAATTAGCTAGGCAGGTGAAGGGGGGGCAGCTGTAGACCCCTAATTTTGCCCGGCTTCTTAAATAAAAGAAAAGGAGACCTCTCATAACAAGATAGAGTTCACCCAATCACCCAACAAAAGCTAAGGAGACTTCCTACATAAAGATAAAGCTCGCCCGACATCTTAATGAAGGCCAAGAAGACTTCCTATATGAAGATAAAGCTTCAACGAACACATATCGGCATCAACCAATGTCCGAAAAAAGCAAGGAAAGCTTCCCAGGGTCCCCGAACGCAAAAGCTGGACAAAACAGGTCGAGACCACCGTCCCAGAGTTGGGACGACCGTCCCAACTATCCTAGGACAAGTGAGACGCGCGTCCCAAATGTGGGACGGTCGTTCCAAGTTCTAGGGGGTCCCAGCATGCGTAAAAAATGCATTTGGGACGGCCGTCCCAACCCAGACGGCCGTCCCGAATGTGCTAGGCAGTGAAAACTATAAATAGGAGGCTCATTTAACACTTTTCCACACCCCAGACACTCCAGACAACTGAGAGCACTTGTCTACTTCTCTCCCTCTTTCGAATGATCTTTTTGATTGCCTGATATAGGTAACAATCAGTTAAGGAATTATATTCCGGCATTCGATTCTTTAAGAAAATTTTAGTTGAGTCGAGTTTTGTCGTGAGGAGAGTCATTGTAGAGCGAGGGACTGCCGAAACGCGTCCTTTTTGTAAAAGAGTTGCTATATAAAGCTTGCTACGGAGGTTCTTCTCAAATCTCTTCTCTTTTATTGCTTTATTTATTGCTTTATGAAATGTAAATAAAATCATGTAGATAGCCATATTTATTGTACGAATAAAATAGGGTAATAGCGTAATTTCTTGTAATCTCTACTTAAATGAATTAATCCGTCATAGGGAACCCGAAAGGGGCGTTGTGGGGTTCTAATACCTTCCCCACACGTAACTAACTCCCTTACCCAACTCTGGTTATAATGGCCAAGTTTGGTTTTTAATAAAATCAACGCCTTTTTATCCTTTTCCAATGTTTATGGTCAAAACATTGGTGGCGACTCCAAAAGAACCCCTTTTCGAAAACCTTGCTTTTATTAGAGGATAGTTCAGTTGTTGAGCACCTCGGAAGCAATGAACATATTTTAAACATAAAACGCGAGTCTAAACCATCTTTCCGCAACCGCTCGCATAAACGTTCGAGATGTCCCTGGACGTCGGAACGGACGACGGCAACAATGGTTATTAGAACCATATAACAATCCTTTTCCAGGAGATCCTTTAATATACTTCAAGATACGAATGACTGCATTCCAATGATCTTCACATGGTGAATTAAGAAATTGACTTACCACACTGACGGCAAAGGAAATGTCAGGATGAGTAACTGTAAGATAATTCAATTTTCCAACCAATCTTCTATACTGCTCAGGATCAGATATAGCCTCCCCCTGATTTGGTAGAAGTTTAGTATTGGGATCCATGGGTGTATCAACATACTTTGAACTCATCAACCCAGTTTCCTCCAAAATATCTATGGCATACTTCCTCTGAGATATAACAATACCATCATTGGACTGTGCCACCTCAATACCCAAGAAATATCT
>OY731403.1:65397134-65399634 GCA_963425845.1 Sphenostylis stenocarpa | reverse complement strand
GCACGACAACGGATAAGGTAGTGCAAGCATGGCAAGGTGTGCTAGCACGGGGGTAGTGAAAAGAATTTGGAGGAGGCACGGGAAGAATGTGGACGGAGACTAATTCCCAACACCTCGAACGCCGAACACCATTGCCTATAGTTTCCTTGAAATCTCGAAAGCCCACAAAATCTCCAGACCCGACCGATAGCTTTGGCCACCCATTATGATGTTAAAATAAGTCACGCAACGCTGCCACACATTTCCGAGGGTCAGGCAAAAAATCGACCAACCGAGCTTACCGACCGGACCGACCAAAGTCGACCGACCGGATCCACCAGAATCGACCGACTGAGGTCAACCGACCGAGCTTACCGACCGGACCGACCGAAGTCGACCGACCGGGTCCACCAGAATCCGAGGACCGACCGAGCTTACCGACCGGACCGACCGAAGTCGACCGACCGGGTCAGCCAAAGTCGACCGACCGAGGTCGGCCGACATGTAGCCACGGCATGGAATCACCCATGACCGGCCACGGGAACATGTATTGGAAGGGTCAAGGCAACCGTGGGACATGGGGGGGAGAGTCCCGTGGCAGCACCAGACTTGCCAGTGTGGGTGGCAAAGTTGAGGTGCACCCCCCCCCCCCTATAATAGGCTAATATGTCATTTTGAAAATTGTACAAGTAGATACACTTTTTGTGAGTAGACATAAGTCCGAAAAATGGACCTAGAGATCGAATTTTGATGCGATTTTTTGCAGTATTCCTTATAAAAATAACATAACCCCGTTCCCCAAAGCTGGGAATTTAAATCAAATGGGAAGTATTTTTTTTTTCAAAGTGCCGAAATGCGAAAAATCGGGAAAAATGGAAAATGGTATCTAGAGATCGAATTATGATGCGATTTTTTTGCATGCAATCCCATATTAATATTTCCAAGCTACCCTCCAAATTTCATTTCAATCGGACAAATCATTGAATTTCTATGATTTTTCATATGAAGCGGGCAACACCCAAGTTTGAAAAAAGGCTTCAATATGGATGTCTTATGCCCCAACACTTTCCCAGTATATTGAGGGGTCTAATTTAAGTTTATTGGTGCAAAAAATATGAAATTGGCACGGGGAAACTAAAATTAGACCCATGACACCAAATCTGACCGTGCCAGCCGACTGACCACGACCAGCACCAGCATTAGCACCAGGATCGGCACCAGCGCACCAGGACCAGCACCGGGACCAGCACCACAGCAGCACCAGGACCAGGCACCACCAAAACTGACCGTGGCACCATGCACCAACCAAAACTGACTGAGCCAGTCACCACCAAACTGACCGAGGCACCATGCACCAGCCTAATCTGACCGAGCCAGTCACCACCAAACTGATCGAGGCACCATGCACCAGCCAAATCCGACCGTGCCGGAGAACTCACCAGGACCAGGCACCAAGCATAAGCACCACGATCGGCACCATGGCACCAGGCACCAAGACCGGGACCAAGCACCACAGCGCACCAAGACCAGGCACCACCAAAACCGACCGTGGCACCATGCACCAGCCAAATCCGACCGAGCCAGTCACCACCAAGCCGACCGAGGCACCATGCACCGGTCAAATCCGACCGTGCCGGAGAACTCACCAGGACCAACACCAAGCATAAGCACCACGATCAGCACCATGGCACCAGGCACCACGACCGGGACCAGCACAACAGCGCACCAAGACCAGCACCACCAACACTAACCGTGGCACAATGCACCAGCAAAAACTGACCGAGCCAGTCACCACCAAACTGACCGAGGCACCATGCACCAGCCAAATCTGACCGTGCCAAACGCCACCAAACTGACCGAGGCACCACGCACCAGCCAAATCAGACCGTGCCGGAGAACTCACCAGGACCAAGCACCAGTATAAGCACCACGATCGACACTAGTGCACCGGGACCAAGACCGGGACCGGCCGCCATAGCTCACTAAGACCAAGCACCACCAAAACCGACCGAGCCAGTCACCACCAAATTGACCGAGGCACCGTGGACCAGCCAAATCTGACCATGCCGGAGAACTCACCAGGACCAAGCACCAAGCATAAGCACCACGATCAGCACCATGGCACCAGCACCAAGACCGGGACCAGCACCACAGCGCACCAAAACCAGCACCACCAAAACCGACCGAACCAGTCACCACCAAACTGACCGAGGTACCATGCACCAACCAAATCTGATCGAGCCAGTCACCACCAAACTGACCAAGGCACCATGACCAGCACCAACATAAGCACCGGAGCACCAGGACTAGCACCAGGACCAGCACCATAGCGCACCAAGAGCAACACCACCACAAAATTGATCGAGCCAGTCACCACCAAACTGACTGAGGCACCATGCACCAGTCAAATCTGACTTGCCAGAGAAATCACCACGACTAGCACCAGCATAAGCACCATGATCAGCACCAGTGCACCAGGACCAGCACCATAGTGCACCAAGACCAGCACCACCAAAACTGA
>OY731403.1:65247134-65392134 GCA_963425845.1 Sphenostylis stenocarpa | reverse complement strand
CGTTACTAGGGGAATCCTTGTTAGTTTCTTTTCCTCCGCAGGTGCTCCCGCCTGACCTGAGGTCTCATTAAGGGCACCGTCCGACCCACCCGCAGCTCACTCACCTAAGGCGAGATGAGATGCGACGTGGTACGGTGAGTGCACAGAGGGTCATCTCGTAATGTAGTCCGACCGCGCGACCAGAGTCGTGCATACGTGATCGTCGGTCTCGAGCATTTCTCGTCCATCCACCATTCATCACGGCAGACTCGACCGTGGACTAGATTTTCAGCCAACCGCGAGAGCAGACTCGCGGGAGGCCAACATCCACCCCGACCGGCACCCGAGCGAGCGGGCGGGAGGGGTAACAACGTGTGACACCAAGGCAGGCGTGCCCTCGGCCGAATGGCTTCGGGCGCAACTTGCATTCAAAGACTCGATGGTTCACGGGATTCTGCAATTCACACCAAGTATCGCATTTCGCTACGTTCTTCATCGATGCGAGAGCCGAGATATCCATTGCCGAGAGTCATTTTGCATGCATGCCTGACTTAGCATGTCCTGTCATGACAGCACCCGCGGGACACCGTCCCTCGAGTGCCGCACCTAACAGCTTTCAACATTCCTTGGCGCACAAAGCGCCGGGGTTAGTTAGTGTTTGTTCGTCCATCGAGGAGGGGCACGTCGTTGCCATGCCACCCCCAGCAGAGAACAGGGTTCGGATAACATACACATCGTTGCCATGCCCGACCTCCAAATAAAGAGTAGAAGACCTCCTATTCGAAGATGGACGAAGCCTAACAAGCCATTAGGAGAGACTATTAGGCCCCATACTAGGATAGGAAGCATTTTCGGCACAAAAATAAGGTTTCTCGCCTTTTGGGGACGAGACCGCCGTCTCGAAATTGAGATCGCCGTCTCACCTCATGCAAATGGCGAGACCGCCGTCTCGTTTGGCGAGACGGCGGTCTCGACCCTGTCAGATGAGAACGGCGGTCTCGCCACTGTCAAGCGCGAAAACCTATAAATAGGGGCCTCCATCCCCTCATTTCCACAACCCACACAGAGTTTTCTCCTCCTTCTCTCTAGAATTTCTCTCTCTAGAACCCCTCCGAAGCATTTCCGGAGTTTCTGAGCGTCTCTAAGAGTAATTTTGAGCATTTCGAGAGGTTTACAAAGCTGTGTAGAGTGAAGGGCTACCAAAACGCACCCAAGTCATCAAAAATTAAATAGGAAAAGCGTGCTTCGGAGGTTTACATTCTCCCTCTCCACTTTTACCGCTTTATTTAAATTACGCAATAGATAGGGCCATGTAGTCATAATATTTTAATTCTGCAAATAAAAGGGTAAAAGCGTATTTTCCAGTTTATTTATCAATAAAAATAGTTGGCCTATCATAGGGAACCCGAAAGGGGCGTCGTAAAGGAACTAATACTTCCTTTGCACGTAACTAACTCCCTTACCCAACTTTGGTTCTAATGACCAAAGTTGGTTTTTCGAAAACCAACGCCTTTTAATCCCTTTTCTGATGTTTCCGGTAAAAACATCGGTGGCGACTCCATAGAACCTTTCAAAACTAGCTTTTGGATTAGCCCGGTTATCGGACAATCCAAGAGCGCCTTTTCGAAAACCTCGCCCTTAGGTTCAGCCCGGTTATCGGACGACCTAAAGGCGTTGTAACCACCAACGCGAAAAACAAGAGGGTCAAAACCATCGCGTCGCTCCGACTGCCCCATGTTTTTTGGTGGCGGCGACAGATGGCGACTCCACTGGGGAAGCCTCGTGAGTTGATCCCATTTAGTGATGGGTCGGCTTAAAAATAAATAAACTAAGAAAATAACGCTTTTGCCCTTAACTTGTATTATAACATGTTTTACGGTTTGGCTTTAATAACTGTTGCTTGTTTATACTTACACAATTGTGTGAAATACAAACTGTACACAAACCCTTGCACACTACAGTTCCCTCTATACCCGGGGGCAAGTGAGAAATCCATAGGGAGTGGGTGGCAGGTACGGTTCGCTGTAGTGAGGGCCTTGAGCCCACCAGTGTGATCGAAAACCACCACTCAAGGTGATAACCTTCCTCTTTTGGCAACAAGACTGACTATGGCCTTAGTGCTAAGCATGGTCGGACGGCTGGAGTGTGGGGACCCTATAATAGGGGCACCTTGGGGGCCTTAGCCTGGTGAGAATAGTTAGAACCTACCCTCGCCAATGCACTTTTCTGCAGGAAAACCCTACCTCGTGATAAAAACGAATTCTCGCCTGTTCGTGGATGATCGAATTGTGTGTGCATATGTTTGCTGCATTTGTTTGTTGCATAGCATAAACAAACAACAGAACAAAAATCACAAAAATTCTTTTTGCAATAAACACCCTTATCTCAGACAACCTGCCTTTTAGCTAGTCTGGTTTCAGGTTCTTTGTAAGCTAAGTAGCCACGCAGTCCGACAGAAGAGATAAGGGACGCTAAAACCATTCTTTCGCAATAAACCACGTTTATCTCGGACGACCTGCCTTTTAGCTAGCCTGGTTTCAGGTTCTTTGTAAGCTAAGTAGCCACGCAGATCCGACGGAAGAGATAAAAGGCTAAAAAAAATTTAAATAAATAATAAAAATAAAATCAAAACATTTATAAAAAGAATTTCGACAAAGTCGTCTCATTCATATCACATCATGTCATAAGCGGAAAAACCAAAAGAGAAAATAAATGCATAAGGAGAGTTTGCATACGCATCATTTTAATAAACCCCTGAAAAGTGGGTCTTAGAAGCGTTTTTGGGAAAATAACCAGGCCAAATCCCCTTTGGGTATTTGCAACCTTGTTCTTCACCCTTTTCTCTTCGTTTTGATATATTGTTGCGTCTAAATCGGACATCCCAGTCAAAAGTTATGCCACTTTGCACATCTGCTGCCCTTTTGTACTGGTGCATGCATAGATACATTCATTCTAGGGGGCATTAGATATCCCTAAGACAAAGGCGAAAGAGGCCCAAGTGCGCTTGTAATCTTCCATAAGGAAGAGATAAGTGTGTTAAGGCATATGGTGACCTTTATGAGGAAAGAACCATTCTGCCGAAGTGGGTATGACACTCCGCAAAGCGTAAACTTTAAGGATGATGTCAAAGCCATTGTCTTAAGGCATATCTATCCCACACCAATCATTCATTTTTAATAAAAACCCTAATTCATGTGCATTCTAGAAAGCGGCTAGTATTCTTCATGACCTCATCTGCATACAAAAAACACAAAATCCCAAGTACTATCATACGTCATATTAGAAAATAAAACATGATAATGTTTAGGAAAAAACAAACACTTGCATACATGCATCCACCAAACTTCATCCTCATAACATGCATCTAATAATTGACAATCGAAGAAGCGGACATTCCTCAATACCATGAAAAGAGGATTAGGGCATTCGCATGCCATGCACGGGAAGTCAAAAAGGAAATACATACAAATTTTAACCAACCTATGTGCTTTGAAACATTGCATTAAAAATGTACTTCGAAACATTGCATTGAGGAATGTACACTGTCTAGATGAAATAAATAAAATTGTTTGTTTTCATCATCTCAACCGTCTATTGCATTCATAAATTGCATTCATTCTCACTTTAATAATAATAAGATAATAAAAGAAAGGATTAGTCGATGTGCTTTCCACGAATCAAAGTAGGTTGAAGAGCAAACCTTTTGTCGTCAAGTTATCTTCAACGGTTGATCCGCCTAAGAAGGATAACAAGCCTCAACCGTTGGTCATCTGAGTTAATAAGGAAGAAGGGGCAAGGATATCGTTACATTTGTTCACCCCATACATTAAATAAGGCTGCACCATGGAGATACGCAAAAACACCGCCCATTAACAAGGATATCTCCAGCATAGCTGGCATTGGGGGCACAATTAGAAGTAGAAGAATCTACTCTCCCGAAGAGTTACAAGACAATGCTCCCAAGAATAAAGGAAAAATAAAAAGACCGAAGAGAAACATAATCCAAAGAGGAAATTAAGTAGAATTTGGATTCACGACGCTGAGGCAATTCTTTCAATACTCCGCCAAAGAGACAAACTCAGGGTAGGCGACATGCTAGTCACAGTTTGAGCTAGAGACGACATTCAGATAAGCAAATCGTCTGCCCTACCTTGAATGAACGCGGCAGAAGAGAACCTTTGAAATATCTTTTGCCAATATAAAAAGACTTTCCCAACAATATGAAGGTGACCCACATGATGAGGAAATATGGATATCGCCCAAACCAAGGGCTCATTAGAAACTCTCAAGGAATAAGGGAGCCCCCAGATTTTAAAGACAATCCTTTAAAGCATTACCCTACAAAGGATCAAGCTACATGGAGAAAAGGGAAGTCTCCCCTCTGCATCTCGAATCAGATTTTCCCAAATAGAGGGGTTCAAGCGTCAAAAGCGACTTTAGTCATTAGGTGTTCTCTTTCTGATTCTTAGGGTTTGTAAATCGAATGACTATTAGAGATTACTCCTCGGGGCTAGCCCGACCCCCGAGCATTGTAGGTCACACATTCCCCTATTAATTACAAAAAATGTCATTCTTACTATCTGCTTCTCTTCCTACTATTCATATCTAAACCTCATAAATAGCCATGTTTAAACAAACGTTTCAAAAATGCGTCAAAATGCGCCATCGTCAAAATAATCAAACCACTCATCACCACTGATTGACTAGAAACACAAAATAAAAGTTTTACCTCGTCATAAATAAAGTCATGTTTTGCCAATGTTGTGAAAAGAAAAAAACAAAAATCAAAAGAAGCCCATAGAAGCCAAAGGCCAAAAAGAGAGGGCAAGATACCCGGTAGGAAACCGACCAAAGGGGGCTACGCAAAAGTTAGGGTAAACCCGCTAGGAAACCCGAACAACCATAAAGGGTAGCCTAGGCAAAAATTAGGGTTACAAAATAAAGTCCGCTAGGCTTCCCAAAGCAAGAAAAAAGAAACCTACACAAAAGTTAGGACAAAAGAAAACACGACATCCTAGACTGAAAACCCAAAGGGCGGACTAGGGAAGTCAATCAGTCATAGCAAGTGCCATAGAATAAGACGTCACTCCATAAACAAAACGTTGTTTAAACTAGCCTAAACACTATAACCAACCTTGGCTAGTCGTGCTTACAAAAACCATTTTTTGTCAAAATAAAACAATTCTAAAACACAAGCCTTTGAATTAAATATTCTCTTCTTTCTCTTCTCTTGACCCTTACCACTACGACATTCTAGTAATTAGTAGGGAAATGTGGAGATAGTAATCAATAGGAGGATTGACATCCCCAAGGAAAGGGAGGGGCGCGTTGACATGGCAAGTCGCTATGAAATCAACACAATCATTCTTCGGTCACGGTAAAGTCAAGACAGTAAAATTGGTACATCCTATCCCTGTCGACGAAAGCGCATAACATCACAAGCTCATCAGAAGAAAAAGCACATTGGTTAATCCTTTTGAAAAATTAATTGAAATAGTATTATAGGATGCATATCACAAACATTGCATGCATATGATAGGCTCCTATCTCTCAAAAAAAGAAGAGAAAGAAAAATGACAATAAAAAGAATGATGCCTGCTATGAGATTCTTAGGCAAAAGTTAGGGTAGCCCGCTAGATCGAAAACCCGCAAAGGGCGGTCTAGGCAAAAGTTAGGGCATTCATAAAAAAGGAAAAAGCCCGCTAAGATATCCTAGGCAAGAATTAAGGCAGCCCGCTAGACCGAAAACCCCAAAAGGGCGGTCTAGGCAAAAGATAGGGCTAAACCAAAAAATGAATAAAAGAGAGGGGTCCTTCATCATAATCATGAAAGTCCAGCAGGAGAATGCCAGTCACTTTTCCAGATGCATCAATCAAAAAGAATAGATTGCATTTAGGGCATCCACACACAAGTAGTCGCACAAAACGACTTTGTCAATGTCAAAAATGAAAGAAATAAAAATTACTTCAGACAAATAACAAAAAACGAAAAGCATTCATGCATATAAGGAGAATAGCTCCATGTTTGTGATTGAAAATAGGATCACTGAGACTGAGTCTCCAAATAATGCCCTCAAGAAAACAGAGCAAGTCGTCAATCAAGCGACTCAACAGAATCTTCCAGAAGCCAAAGCTCCAATCATCACCCAATAAAAGAGGGCACAATAATCAAGACATCATAAAAGAAAAGCCAACGGAAAGGCTTAGTCATCCCCAAGAGGATCCCTTCCTACTCCGAAGGCAAAACAAAAACACTCCTCACGGCCCAGCATTACCACCACATGAGTCATCGAGCACACTCACCCAAAGTCTCCTCCACACTCCCCAATGGAGAATAAAGGCTTCAAGAGACCATCATCATCATCATCAACAGTCAAAAGAGTCCAATCTCCATACCATCAAGGGCTCAACAAAAAGAGAGAAAAGAAGAAAACCCTTGCATCCCCAGCGGATATCCAAAAGAAAAGGTCGCAACAGAGAAGGTCAAAAAAAATCCTCAAGTGGATCTCCCTACAAAAAGGAAGAATCAGAAATTCCCATCCCTCAGTGGAATAAGAGCTTCACAAGTTTAGCTCACACCAACATTAATCAAGGAGCCAAGACTCCATCCCAATCGGATCCCCATGGAAGTTAATAATCCCCTGATGGATCACCTAAGAAAATTTTATCCCCTGCGGAGCCCCAAAAAGAAGAAAAAGCCTGCGTGCATAAAAAGAAACTAAAAAGTAACAAGGCGCATGCATTATCCCAATAAAAAAGCCAGATTTCAAAATCACGATAAAGAAAAAAAAAAGATAAATCGTGGAAAAAGGCGAAATCAAATGAAAATCCTTGCTCCCTAAGTGGGTCACCTCAGAAAAAGAAAAATCAACAAAAAAAGAGAGGAATCGGAAATTCCATTCCCCCCAACAGAATAAGAGTATCGGCAAAGTCATCTCATACCAACAACATCCAACAAGGAGTCAAAACTCTATTCCCTCAGGGGGGAAATCAAAATTAGATCCCGGGAAGGCAATCAATTCCCCGGTGGATCACCAAAAAGAGAAAGTTCATCCACATATCAGCCTAGTCAGAGGCAAAACAAATGCAGCCAAAAGTCTTCACTTCCGATGAAGCATCTGCCTACTCAGAGGCATTACTAGAAACTGAATGGATATCCGCCAACTCAAGAGATGTCACCAAGATCAGCAAATCCCCAGAGGATTCGTGCCTACCTAAGAGGCACTCATAAAAAATTCCCGACAACCAGCAAAGTCGGATGACCACTACCAAAAGATAAAAATCAAAGAATCCCCAGCAACCAACAAACTGGATGAACACCACAAAATCCCCGGCGCAGACCGAACGACCATTCCCATGAAAAGACAAACAAAGACAAAGAAAGAACACCTCAAACGCTCGGCGCATGAGCCACCCGAGCAGTAAGCCGCCACCACCACCAGTCCTACGCAGTGGACTGTACTAGCCTGATAGGGGGTTTATACCTATCAACCTGTGCACGCGTTGCGCCTGATCTGCGCTCGAGCCGGATCAGTAAGTCGCACTACCACCCTGATGGGGGGTTCATACCCATCCAGTCCCACGCAACGGACTCCAACTACCAGCCTGATGGGGGGTTCATACCCATCCAGTCCCACACAACGGACTGCAACTACCAGCCTGATGGGGGGTTTATACCCATCAACTGAAGGATCGGCTACCGTCAGAAGGAGTATCCTGAGGTTCTACCACATGTTAACCAAAGGGATCGGCTACGTCAAAAGTAGTATCCTAGAGGTGCAAAACACAACATTTTCCCCAGAAGATCAGCTGCCGCAAGACGGAGCATCTGAAGGGTGACCGGGCAAGTAGGTCAACTCCTTTACCTTCCTGTCAATCTGTCTGGCACAATAGGCCAATAGTTGACTAGTCGGGTAAAGGGGGGGCAGTTGTAGACCCCAAATCTTGTCCGGCCTCCAAATAAAGAGTAAAAGACTTCCTATTCGAAGATGGACGAAGCCTGACAAGCCACTAGGAGAGACTATTAGGCCCCATACTAGGATAGGAGGGATTTTCGGCACGAAAAATAAGGTTTCTCGCCTTTTTGGGGACGAGACCGCCGTCTCAAAATTGAGACCGCCGTCTCGCCTCATGCAAATGGCGAGACCGCCGTCTCACCAAACGAGACGGCGGTCTTGCTTTCCCAGATGGCGGTCTCGCCACCTGCGAAGGACGAGACGGCGGTCTCGTTTGGCGAGACGGCGGTCTCGACCCTGTTAGACGAGAACGACGGTCTTGACCTGTCAGGCGCGAAAAAACTATAAATAGGGGCCTCCATCCCCTCATTTCCACACACCACACAGAGTTTTCTCCTCCTTCTCTCTAGAATTTCTCTCTCTAGAACCCCTCCGAAGCATTTCCGGAGTTTCTGAGCGTCTCTAAGAGTAATTTTGAGCGTTTCGAGAGGTTTACAAAGCTGTGTAGAGTGAAGGGCTGCCAAAATGCACCCAAGTCATCAAAAATTAAATAGAAAAAGTGTGCTTCGGAGGTTTACATTCTCCCTCTCAACTTTTACCGCTTTATTTAAATTACGCAATAGATAGGGTCATGTAGTCATAATATTTTAATTCCGCAAATAAAAGGGTAAAAGCGTATTTTCCGGTTTATTTATCAATAAAAATAGTTGGCCTATCATAGGGAACCCGAAAGGGGCGTCGTAAAGGAACTAATGCTTCCTTTGCACGTAACTAACTCCCTTACCCAACTCTGGTTCTAATGACCAAAGTTGGTTTTTCGAAAACCAACGCCTTTTAATCCCTTTTCTGATGGTTTCGGTAAAAACATTGGTGGCGACTCCACAGAACCTTTCAAAACTAGCTTTTGGATTAGCCCGGTTATCGGACAATCCAAGAGCGCCTTTTCGAAAACCTTGCCCTTAGGTTCAGCCCGGTTATCGGATGACCTAAAAGCGTTGTAACCACCAACGCGAAAAACAAGAGGGTCAAAATCATCGCGTCGCTCCGACCGCCCCTCGTTTTTGGTGGCGGCGACAACACTTAACAAAAATGTCCAAGTAAATCTAGATAAGTCATCAACAATTACAAGAGCATAGTAATTTCCACCAAAACTTTTTATCCTAGATGGAGCAAATAAATCTAAGTGTAAAAGTTCTAAAGGTTTTGATGTGGAAATAACATTCTTAGATTTAAAAGATGATTTCACTTGTTTACCTTTTTGACATGCATCACATAATCTATCTTTTTCAAATTTTAGCTTAGGCAAACCAACAACTAAGTCATTTGATATTAGTTTATTTAATTTATGCATGTTTATATGAGCCGCTCTCTTATGCCATAACCATGGATTTTCTTCCTTAACAACTAAGCATGTTATATTCGTATTAGATACACAATCCAAATCAATTAAATAAATATTGTTATGTCTAATACCTTTTAATGCTATATTTTCATAATCCTTTAAATGAATAGTGCAAAATTTACTTTCAAAGATTACCTTAAATCCTTTATCACAAAGTTGACTTATACTTAGGATATTGTGCTTTAGCCCATCAACAAGGAGCACATCCTTTACCTCCAAAGTATTTGCACCACCAATATTTCCGGTTCCAAGGATTCTTCCTTTGTTGTTGTCCCCATAGGTCACATATCCTTGTTCTTTATTTGTGAAAGTTGTAAATTTCTTTTTATCCCCAATCATGTGTCTTGAACAACTGTTATCAAGATACCACATAGACTTTTTGGATCTAGTAGATGCCTACAAAAAAAGAACATAATAATCTTAGGTCCCCATAACTTTTGGGTCCTTAGGGTTAGAGACAAGCAAATCATTTAACTATAGGAACCCAAACATATTTTCCTTTGGAACACCAAAATGATTAATTTTACACTTATTAGATGTATGTCCATGTTTCATACAATAGAAGCATGCATTATATTTAATTCTTGAAAAAGATACAACTTTATTTTGAGAAGATTTAGATCCTTTTTCAATCCATACCCTTTGGGTTCTATATTTAGGATCTTTTAATGGAACATGGCATTTTAATTGAGATTGAACAATAGCTTCATTCTTACTATTGTTACCTAATTCTTTCTTAGCTTTATCAAGTAAGTGTCTAAGTATGTCACTTTCATGTTCATATTCTTTACATGATGCACCAGCTATTTGTCTATTTTCTTTTTCCTCTAAAGTCACTTTTTTTATTTTAAAGATTCTACTTCTTTTTTCGATTTATTCAAATTCTTTTTCAAAGATTTATATTCAGTTTTCAAATCTTTAAAAGCAGAAAATAATTCTTGATATGCATTATGCAAAGCATCATAGTCATTATCATCAATTGAAGAACAGTCAAACTCACTTACCTTACAATCGAAAGAAATATTATCATTTGCCATCAAGCAAAGATTTGCTTCAACCTCCGAATCACTTGATTCCGAACTTGAGTCACTATCATCCCAAGCTATATAAGCTTTTTTTTTTGAAAAATTTATTGTCTTTATAATCATCACTTTTCTTGTTTGGACAATCGGATTTCACATGCCCTATTTCACCACAACCATAACATTTAAATTTAAAGAAGAACTTTCTTTTACCTTTCCCTTAGCTTTGAAAGGTTGCTTCCTTTTAGCTTTTATGAACTGTGTAAATTTCTAGATCATAAGACTCAAGTTTTCATCTTCTTCATTTTCAGAGTTTTCTTCCTTCTTGTGTTCTACTCTTTGAAATTTTGGTTTTGAAGGCAAGGTTTATCTTTTGATGTTGGCCTTCTTCATCATTTAGCCTTACAAGTTCAAGTTCATGCTCTCTCAACTTTCCAAAGAGAGCCGCCATAATCATGGTAGCAAGATTTTGTGACTCTGTGATGGTCGTCACCTTTGGTTGCCATTTCATATCCAAAGATTTAAGATTTTTCACATTTAATTCATCAGTATCAAAAATCTTACCAAGCCCGGTGAGATGATTCACAATATGTGTGAAATGTTTTTGAACGTCAAAAATTGTTTCTCCTTGTTGCATTCAGAACATCTCCTATTCTTGAATCAATGAGTTCTTCCTTGATCTTTTAACATCATAGGTACCTTCATGGGTTACTCTTAACATTTTCCACATTTCTTGAGCACTCTTACAAACAGATATCCTATAAAACTCATCAAGGGTTAAAGTAGACGAAATTATATTTCTAGCCCTAATATCATATTCAGTTGTTGTCGCCGACAAAAGAGGCGGTCAGAGCGACACGATGGTTCCAACTTTCCATTTTTCGCATTTAATTATGGGTGAGGTTACAACACCTTTAGCTTGTCCGATAACCGGGCTGAACCTAAGGGCGAGGTTTTCAAAAGGGTGTTCTTAGATCGTCCGATAACCGGGCTGACCTAAGAACAAATTTGAAAGGGTTCTTATGGAGTAACCACCGATGTTTTTACAAGAAACATCGAAAAAGGGAAGAAAAAAGGTGTTGGTTTTTTAAGAAAAAACAACTTTGGTCGTTAAAATCAGAGTTGGGTAAGGGAGTTAGTTACATGTAAGGGAGGTATTAGCTCCCTTACCACGCCCCTTTTGGGTTCCCTATGACAGGCCAGTTATTTTATAAATAAACTTTTGAAATGGCGCTTTTACCCTTTTATTTGCGGAATTAAAATGATGACTACATGGCCCTAATAGCTATTGCGCAATTTAATATAAGTAAAAAGAACAATAAAAGAGAAGGAGAGAGTGAAGAAACCTCCGGAGAAAGCTTTTGATTAATTCTCATAAAAATTAGGGTGCGTTTTGGCAGCCCTTCACTCTTACAACGTCGAATTCTCTCTTGAAAACGCTATAAAAAACTCTTTTAAACACTCAGAAACTCCGGAAATGCTTCGGAGGGGCTCTAAGAGAAGAATTTTGAGAAATTGCAGGAGGAAAGGTGGAAGAAATGTGTGAAATGAAGGGGAGAGCGCCCCCTATTTATAAGGATTCGCGCCTGTCAAGTCGAGACGGCGGTCTCGATTGGCAAGGTCGAGATAGCGGTCTCGCCATTCCGGACGGGGGTCTCGACTTCAATAAGTGGTGAGACGACGATCTCGTTTGCCAAATGGCTAGAGGGCCGTGTCGCCAAACGGGAGGGGGGTCTCGCCAAAGGCAAGTGGCGAGACGGCCATCTCACCAAACGAGATGGCAGTCTCGACTTGCCTTTGGTTGAGACGGCGATCCTGAAAAGCGAGACGATGGTCTCAAACCCTTAAGGTGGAAAACCTTATTTTTTGTACAAGAAAGCCTTCCTACTCTAATATGGGGCCTAATAGTCTCTCCTAGTGGCTTTTTAGGCTTTGTCCATCTTCGAATAGGAGGTCTTCTGCTCTTATTTTGAGGCCAAGCAAGATTTGGGGTTTATAGTTTCCCCCCCTTCACCTGACTAACCGATTGTTGGCCTATTGTGCCAAGAAGATCGGCTAGAGCGTGAAGGAGTTAACCCTCTTGCCCGGTTATCCTTCGGATGCTCCGTCTTGTGGTGGTTGATCCTCTGGAAAAAATGCGTTGTGCACCTCCAGGATGCTCCTTCTAACGGTAGCCGATCCCTTTGGTTGACACATGGTAGAACCTCAGGATACTCCTTCTGACGGTAGTCGATCCTTCGGTTGATGAGTATAAACCCCCCCCCATCAGGCTGGTAATTACAGTCCACTGTGCGTAGGACTGGATGAGTATAAACCCCCATCAGGCTGGTACAGTCCACTTTGTAGGACTGGTGGTGGTGGCGTCTTACTACTCTGTAGCTCACGCGCCGATGTTGAGATGCGTTCTCTTTTCTTTTGATATTTGTTTTTGAATTTTCTGGAGTAGTCGTCTGGTTTTGTCGGGGGGTATTTCGACCCTTCCGGTGGTTATCCAGCTTGTTGGCTACCGGGTAGTCTTGTTTTGTAGTTCGACTTTGCTGGTCGTCGAAAAACTCTTGTTCAATATGGCTGACTTGCGAATCTTGTCTTTGTGTTTTAATCCTGCCTTTTTTAGCGGTTTTATCTTTTTTCTCGCGATTTCAGATTTTGTCCGGGATTAAGTGTAAGTCTTTTTACTTTTTAGTCTCTTTTTGTTACGCTAACTTTTTTTCGGAAAGAGAGCAACAATGAATGAAAGAAATTTTTATTTATGATAAAATTTGAGTACAACATTTATTTTGGGGTACTATCCCTAAGACAGTGGGCTCGAGCCGGGAGATGATCCGGGAGGAGGGAACTAACGGTACATATGTCTCTGAAACTCTGCTTGGCTTCGGATTGCATCGAGATGTTCTTGTCGGAGCAGTGCCAGGTCTTGTCTCATCCCTTCTTGTACCTGGCCGAAGGTCTCCATTCACATCTCAAAGACATCCTGCCTTAGGGACATCTGGTTGAATTGTTGGCGCAAACTATATATGTTGCGGTTGATGCCAGCATATTCGTCCCCATACTGTTGTTGTTGTTGTTGTTGCTAGAACTCCGGCGGTGTTGGGAGGTCTTGCATCGCCAGTAGGTCCTAGAGGTCTAGGGTTATGGCTAGCGAGGAGTGGAGGACCAACCGGGATCCTTGATGGATCAGCATCCCCATGCTGACAAGTATGGACACGTTGATGGACTCGGGTCGAAGATCGGGGGAGATGCTCTCTCCACCACTGCACCCCATTTTTCTACCAGTAGGGTGATGAGGGGAGCCATAAGGATGGCTCCCACAGGGCGGCACCCAAAGTCCTTGAGGTCCTTCACGAAGAAGTAGTCGGGATTGCACCGGCGCCCTTGGCTCATGCAATGGAGGGCGAAGAGGTCCAGGTAGGTGACCTTCCCCTGACTCTCCTTTCGCCCGTGGAGAGTTCCTGCCAGCAGCTTGTGGCAGATGCGGGGAGCGGGAGTGAGTGCGGACCCTTTCAGTAGGGATGGCAGGATGCGCATCCCGGTGAGATCCTCCCACATCTCACCTGTTGTGAGGGTAGGAGGCCATTTGCAAATGGCCCCTTGGTACTCCTAGGTCAGAATGTCTTCGGGCCAGACGAAGTCGATAGACACGTTGAATTCGTCTAGGGTCGTCGTCTGGTACAACCCATTCACGTAGTAGGACACCATCTTGACCGACGGGAGTCCTGGTACCATCGTGGGGAGCTCGTAGTATGTGATGGAGGCGAGAAACTCCATCACCGCTTGTGGGTAGATGTGGGTGGGGGGAGACTGGAGGAGGAAGCACCATCCAATGTTGTCGAGGTAGGCACACACGTCATCCTCCCATCCGAATTCGGCGAGGATGCCGAAGTCCAACTTCAGCATGGGATGCCACGTGTACCCCTAGATGTGCTCTAGGCGGGCCTGGTGTTGGGGCGAGAGCTGAGTCGGGTCCTATGGGATTGGGATCGTGGAAGTACTTGGGCGAGAACCCCTTCTCTTTCTTGAAGCTTCGCCTCTATGCATTTTGGTGAGAAAGTGCTCAAATATAGGAGAAAGGTGTGTAGGAGTACAGGAGAGAATGCTTGGAAACCCCCCCCCCAAAGGCCCCTATTTATAGAATTCTCGCTACAATCCGGGACCGCCATCTGGGATTTCGAGACGCCGGTTTCAATTTTGCGAGACTCGGGACCACCGTCTGGAACTTCGAGACGACAGTCTCATTTTGGACTTATGTCAAGACGACTTTCTAGCCAAGCGAGAAGGCGGTCTCGTTTTCATCCAAAACGAGACAGCGGTCTCGAAGGTTGAGACGTCGAGACGGCGGTCTCAAATTTTAGCTGATTTTTTATTGATTTTTTTTTTAAGAAAATAAAACCTTGTTCAAGAACATTTTATGCATGCAATGTTTTCATGTTTGATGTCCTATAATGCCTATTTCATTAGCTTTTCAGAAGGATTAACTGGTGTGTCTTGTAGAGACGGGTGCCCTCTGATGTTTGTTTTTCTACTGTACTTGACTATACCGTTTCGGGCTTAATGTGACCGAAGAATGACTTTCTCCTCTTCTCTCTTTTTTTTTTTTTTTGAAAAGCACCCTTTGTCATGTTGGTGCCCTCTTTCTTTTGCTTTAGAGTTTTCAATCCTTTTGTTCATTATACGCCTCCATATTCCCAAACTAATTGTTAGAATAATGTTGCGAGGGTCAAGAGAAAAGAAGTAGAGGATAAATTCAACGGCTTGTGTTTTAGACGGTTGATTTTATTGAGAAAAGATTTTGTAAGAACGGTTGGCTAAGGTTCGGCCTGAGTGTTTAAGTTTTTGTCTAAGCAAATGTTTTTCTCTTTTTTTTTGTGGATTTGCCCCTTATCCTATTTCCATTGCTTTTATGGCTGATCGATTTCCCTAGACCGCCCTTTGGGTTTTCGAACTAGGATATTGTGTTTTGGTCCTATCTTTTTTCTAGGTTCCTTCCTTTTTCCTTTTTGTTTAGGGAATCCTAGCGAACCTCATTTTATAACCTTAACTTTTGCCTAGGCTACCCTTTATTTTTGTTCGGGTGTCCTAACGGGTTGACCCTATCTTTTGCGTAGCCCCCTTAGTGGGTTTCCTACTGGGTATATTGCCCTTTTCTTTTAGCCTTTGGCTTCTATGGGTTTTTTCTTTTCTTTTTTGATTTTTCACAATATTGGTGAAACAAGGCTTTATTTATGGTGAGGTAAAACCTTATTTTGTGCTTCTAATCGACCGACTTGATTATTATGGCAATGGTACATTTTGATTATTTGGACGCGCCTTTATTCTTCCTTTCTTTTGTTTGTTTAGACAAGGTTATTATGAGGTCTAGACATGAAGTAGAAGAAGAGAAACAGATAGTAAGAAATGTATTCTTTATTAATTAATAAGGGAATATGTGCCCTAAAATGCCTGAGGGTCGGGCTAGCCCCGGGGGATAATCTCTAACAATCACTGGGTTTACATCCCTTAAGCAAAGAAGAAGATCTCCTAATGACTAGGGTAGCTCTTGACGCTTGCATCCCTTCGCTTCAGAATATCTGCTTGAGTGTGCGGAGGGGAGACTTCCCTTTTCTTCCTTCTGCTCGGCCCTTTGTAGGGTCATATCCTAGGTCATACTTAAAGGGGTTATCTTTGAACTTTGGGGGTTCCCTCATCCCTTGGGAATCTGCCCCTAGTCCTTGGCCAAGATGGTAACCATGCCTCATCATCATGCAGGCTACCTTTGTATTATTGGGAAGTTCTCTACACTGGAAATTTCGAGCGCTTGAAAAGATGTTTCAAGGGCCTCTTCAGCCGCATCCACATAAGGTTGGGTAGACGGTCCACTAATCAGGATGTTGTCTTCTGCTTGGATCGTGACCAGTTTGTCGTCCACTATAAACTTGACTTTCTGGTGGAGCATTGAAGGTATTGCCTTAGCGTCATGGATCCAAGGCCTGGCGAGGAGACAACTATATGCCGGAGTGATGTCCATCACATGGAAATCGACATTGAAGATAGTGGGTCTGACTTGGATTGGCAAATCTACTTCCCCCACTACTTCTCGTTTGGATCCGTCAAAGGCTCGAACGATAGTGCTGCTTGGGCGCAGACGAGTTCCTTGAATAGTCAACTTGTTTAGTGTGCACTTGGGCATCACATTCAAAGATGATCCGTTATCCACAATAACTTTAGCAATGAGGTACTCCTTGCACTTGACAGAAATGTGCAAGGGCTTGTTGTGGCTTGACCCCTCGAGGGGGAGTTCTTCCTCTGTGAAGGTGAGGTGATCGCTTGTCGTAATGTGACCGACGATCCTCTCAACTTTTTCTTGGGATATACTATGAGGTACATGCGCTTCGCTCAAGACCTTTATCAGGGCGTTTCTATGTGGTTCTGAGCTCATCATTAGAGATAACAGAGTTATCTTTGCAAGTGTATGATTGAGTTGGTCAATAATGGAATACTCGCTTTGCCTTATGAACTAGAGTAACTCGTTTGTCTCATCCTTGGATTCGTTATTTTCTTTTTCTTTGGTCTGTTTATTTTTTCCTTTATTCTTGGGGGCATCCTCTTGTAAGTCCTTGGGGGAGTAGACCCTTCCACTTCTAGTCATGCCCCCAATGCATTCTATATTGGAGATATCCTGCTTTATTGGTGAAGATTCCCTGTATCTCCATGGTACAACTTTATTTGATTCGTAGGGGAAAGGACGTGACATAAATAGTCGCACAGGTGTCCTTGCCCCCTCTTCCTTATTGATTTTAAGGACCAACGGTCGAGGCTTATTATCCTCTTGTGGTGGATCGACCGTTGGGGAGAGCTTGATTAAAAGCGGCTTTCTCTCCATTTTTCTGATTTGGAAGACGTGTCAGTTAATCCTTCCTTTTTATTATCTTGTTTATTAAAAGTGAAGGAGGGGAAATTAAATATGCAAATGAATGATATGCATGCAAGTAGAAAATTGTTGAATAAATAAATTTCATTTACTCATAGAAAGTGTACATTCCCCTATTCCACACTACGAAACAACTTTTGACAGAACACAGAAAAGCCTAAAGAAACCCATAGGCGGGTCTTGATCTCTATGCAATCCTCTTTCGGCTTCCCGGACGTGACGGGCAAGTGCTTCAGTTTGCTTCTGGAACCCCTGGCTCATATCTTCACTGTACTTTTGAGCCTCTTTAATCTTCGCATCTTGATGGACGACCAAGGCTTGCAACTCGTCGAGCTTTGCAAGGGTTCGGTCCTTTTCTTGTAGTACTTGGCCATACTGAGCTAGCTTGTCTCTTTCTTTGCAGCGTAGCTCAGTGAGACTTCTGTTAAGCATTTGGTTGGCCTCTCGCTCTTGGCATATTTCTGACCGAGTCCTTGTGATATCTTGTAGCAAATCCTTGATCGTCTGAGCCTATTTTGCACATTCGGCCTCAAGGCGTGCTAATTTGGCGGTTATTTCTTGAAGTCAGCTATCCGAGCTGGTTCTAGCAGCTTTGGATGCTCGAATAGCTTGCTCATTAGAATCAACACACTGATCCTTGAGGCATTCTATTTCATGATCCTTTTTCTTGCATTGCCTCTGTAGAACATCTATGGTGAGGATAAATTCTTGCTCTCTTTCTTCAAGGGCCCTCATCTGGGCTCTCATGATTTCTATCCTTCGAGTCAAGGCGTCAACTTGATTTTGTATCTCTTCACTGTTTGAACGTGTAACAAGTGAGGTGGATGGTTGCGACATCCCTCTTTTTCGTCTCCAGTCCTCAGTCACTGGAGACAGCTACTCGAGCATTTCCTAGCTCTCTATCTCCCATAAAGACTGGTTTCTCCCATGCTCTTCGCACAGCCAATGAGTTAGCAACCGTGCATGGGTCTCCGAAGAAACAAAGTCCTCTGAGCTCCTCTCGGGATATTGCAGTTTGGGTCCTCATGAGTTGTCTCATTGCTACTCTCGGCGAATAGGCTATGCAACCCCTGAGTCTTATCAACAGTATGCTTGGATAATCCCCACATCTGATGAGAACTGGGCCGGGTCGGAACCAAGGGCAAACCCAGGATAATTGGTTGGCGTCCCATTGTTCCAACTCGACCTTCCACTCTAAGGTCAGGCGTCGGTGGAGAGGGATTTTGGAGAAGCTTCTCAAAGGGTCGGGGAACATCCCCATGTGACTAGAGGCGTAGAAATGTGTGATACCCCATACAAAAAGTAGTGAAGAGCAACATCTAAGTGTTTTTCCTTACTTCTGGCAGCAAAATTCCACCGAGAGCAAGGTGTCTACAAGTGCGGTTAGGGAACTCTTTGAGTTCACGTCCCAGGAGAAGAAGGCGTCCATGACAACTTGGTCTACTGTGTCGATATGGAAGGGAAACAAGATTGTTCCAAAGATGATTAAAGCCAGGGTTTTGTCAAAAGCAGCCCATTCTGCCCTTTCAGCCAAAAAGGACTTTCCAACCCTAGATATTCCCTTTCTCTATCAGGGTAGTCTGCCAGAATGGCAATCGGATGATGGCAACGACTTGTGCTGCAGAAGTATATGTTCCGTGGCAAATATGGACCTCGACTGATTTGGGCCATTTTAGCTTAATCTCATACTCCTCCAAAGTAGGCACCATATCGAACTGCGAGAATTTGAAGCAGTGCAGACTAGAGTTCCAAAAATGAACTAGAACCCTGATAAAAATGGGATCGACACAGATCTTCAATAGGTCGAGAATCCGTCCATAGGATTTTTCGAAGTCAGAGCAGACCTCTGGTGGCATTATCACGCAAAGTCATTCCAGTTTCTCAGTATGGTACCGGGGAATGTCCACTTTCTTCAATTGTCTACTAGTCCCCTGCATTTTCTAAAAACCAAAATGCGTGTTTTATGAACATGATCATTATTGTGGGTATGCATGCGAGTTTTTGTTTTTCCTATTTATCATGTTTTATTTCTACATGATGTATGATGTTATTCGCGTATTTATTTTTTCAGAACAATAAACTACCTATATGGATGATTTATGAATTTAATGTTTGTGAACAAAGTCCCATTTATTTGATTTTGATCTTTATTTTGATTTTATTTTGGTTTTAGAGCCTTTTATCTCTTCTGTCGAACTACGTGGCTACTTAGCTTACAAAGAACCTGAAACTAGGCTGGCTAAAAAGCAGACTGTCCAAGATAAAATGGTTTATTACGAAAGAATAATTTTAGCGTCCCTTATCTCTTCTGTCGGACTATGTGGCTACTTAGCTTGCAAAGAACCTGAAGTCAGGATAGCTAAAAGGCAAACTGTCCGAGATAAGGGTGTTTATTGCGAAAAATGTTTTTTGTGATTTTTCTGTTGTTTGGTTATGCTATGCAATCAAATGCAACAAACAAATGCACACACAATTTAGTCATCCGTGATCAGGAGAGAAGTCGTTTTAATCATGAGGTAGGGTTTTCCTGCAGAAAAGTGCATTTGCAAAGGTAGGTTCTAACTGTTCTCACCAAGGCTTAGGCCCCCAAGGTGCCCCCATTATAGGGTCCCCACTCTCCAGCCTTCCGACCATGCTTAGCACTAAGGCCATAGTCAGTCTTTGTGCCAAAAGAGGAAGGTTATCACCTTGAGTGGTGGTTTTCGATCATACCGGTGGGCACATGGCCCTCACTACAACAAACCGTACCTGCCACCCACTCCTTATGGATTTCTCACTTGCCCTCGGGTATAGAGGGAATTGTTGTGTGCAAAGGTTTGTGTACAGTTTTTATTTCAAACAATTGCGTAAAATAAACAAACAACAGTTATTAAAGCCAAGCAATTAAAGCATGTTATAATATAAGGTAGGGTAAAAGCGAAATTTCTAAGTTTATTTATTAAACTGGCCCATCACTAAATGGGATCAACTTTCTAGGCTTCCCCAATGGAGTCGCCATCTGTCGCTGCCGTCAAAAGAGGCGGTCAGAGTGACGCAATGGTTTCGACTTTCCGTTTTTCGCGTTTAATTATGGGTGAGGTTACAACACCTTTAGGCTGTTCGACAACTGGGCTGAACCTAAGGGCAAGGTTTTCAAAAGGGTGTTCTTAGATTGTCCGATAACCGGGCTGACCTAAGAACAAATTTGAAAGGGTTCTTATGGAGTCGCCACCGATGTTTTTACCAGAAACATCGAAAAAGGGAAGAAAAAAGGCATTGGTTTTTTAAGAAAAACCAACTTTGGTTGTTAAAACCAGAGTTGGGTAAGGGAGTTAGTTACGTGTAAGGGAGGTATTAGCTCCCTTACCACGCCCCTTTTGGGTTCCCTATGACAGGCCAGTTATTTTATAAATAAACTTTTGAAATGACGCTTTTACCCTTTTATTTGCGGAATTAAAATGATGACTACATGGTCCTAATAGCTATTGCGCAATTTAATATAAGCAAAAAGAACAATAAAAGAGAGGGAGAGAGTGAAGAAACCTACGGAGCAAGCTTTTGATTAATTCTCGTAAAAATTAGGGTGCGTTTTGGCAGCTCTTCGCTCGTACAACATCGAATTTTATCTTGAAAACGCTAAAAAAAACTCTTTTAAACACTCAGAAAATCCAAAAATGCTTTGGAGGGCTCTAAGAGAAGAATTCTGAGAAATTGCAGGAGGAAAGGTGGAAGAACTGTGTGAAATGAAGGGGAGAGTGCCCCCTATTTATAGGGATTCGCGCCTGTCAGGTCGAGACGGTGGTCTCGACTAGCAAGGTTGAGACAGCAGTCTTGCCATTTAGGACGGCGGTCTCGACTTCAATAAGTGGCAAGACGGCGGTCTCGTTTGGCAAGACGGCGGTATCGACTTGCTAAATGGCGAGAGGGCCGTCTCGCCAAATGGGAGGGTGGTCTCGCCAAAGGCAAGTGCTGAGATGGCGGTCTCGCCAAACGAGAAAGCGGTCTCGACTTGCCTTTGGTCGAGACGGCGGTTCCGAAAAGTGAGACGAAGGTCTCGACCCCTGAAGGTGGAAAACCTTATTTTTTGTACAAGAAAGCCTTCCTACTCTAATATGGGGCCTAATAGTCTCTCCTCGTGGCTTTTTAGGCTTTGTCCATCTTCGAATAGGAGGTGTTCTGCTCTTATTTTGAGGTCGGGCAAGATTTGGGGTCTACATCAGCCTTTCTATTTTCTTCTGCAGTCCATCTAGAAAATGGTTTAGGTACCTCTTCTCCATTTTCAGTAATTTTTGGAATAAAAGGACCATTTAAAATAGCATCCCAAACACACCTATTGTCGCCGCCGTCAAAAAGAGAGGCGGTCGGAGCGACGCGATGGTTTCGACCCTCTTGATTTTTGCGTTTTTTTATGGGTGGTTACAACGCCTTTAGGTTGTCCGATAACCGGGCTAACCTAGGGGCGAGGTTTTCGAAAGGTCGTCCTTGGGTTGTGCGATAACCGGGCTAACCCAAGGACTAATTTTTGAAGGGTTTTGTGGAGTCGCCACCGATGTTTTTACCGGAAACATCGGAAAAGGGGTTTAAAAGGCGTTGGTTTTCGAAAAACCAACTTTGGTCATTAGAACCAGAGTTGGGTAAGGGAGTTAGTTATGTGTAAAGTAAGTGTTAGTTCCTTTACGACGCCCCTTTCGGGTTCCCTATAACAGGCCAGCTATTTTGTTAATAAATAAACCGGAAAAACACGCTTTTGCCCTTTTATTTGCGGAATTAAAATATTATGACTACATGGCCCTATCTATTGCGTAATTTAAATAAAGCGGTAAAAGTGGAGAGGGAGAATGTAAACCTCCGAAGCACGCCTCTTCTATTAATTCTCTTTAAAAAAAGAGGGTGCTTTGTGGCAACCCTTCACTCTACAGTGCCGGAAACCTCTCAAAACGCTCAGAAATCACTCTAAAGACACTCAGAAACTCCGGAAATGCGTCAAAGGGATATTAGAGAGAGAAATCCTAGAGAGAAGGAGGAGAGAATGTTGTGTGGTGTGTGGAAATGAGGGGGGGGAGGCCCCTATTTATAGGTTTTCGCGCCTGACAGTATCGAGACCGCCGTCTCGCCAAACGAGACCGTCGTCTCATCCTTCGCAGGTGGCGAGACCGCCGTCTGGGAAAGCGAGACCGTCGTCTCGCCATTCGCAGGTGGCGAGACTGCCGCCTGGGAAAGCGAGACCGCCGTCTCGCCATTCGCAGGTGGCGAGACCGCCGTCTCGCCATTCGCAGGTGGCGAGACCGCCGTCTCGTTTGGTGAGACGGAGGTCTCGCCATTTGCGTGAGGCGAGACGGTGGTCTCGATTTTGAGACGGCGGTCTCGTCCCAAAAAGGCGAGAAACCTTATTTTTGTGCCGAAAATCCTTCTTATCCTAGTATGGGGCCTAATAGTCTCTCCTAGTGGCTTGTTAGGCTTCGTCCATCTTCGAATAGGAAGTCTTTTACTCTTTATTTGGAGGCCGGGCAAGATTTGGGGTCTACACCTATCAACAGACTCCAAAAATATTTGCATTCTAACTTTCCAAAAAGGATAGTTTTCCCTGCAAAAAGTGGGGGTCTATTGATAGAAGCACCCTCAACAAAGGTTTGGTTTTGTCCGGCCATTTTTGAAATTTGAATGACTATCAAAGCAAGCTCTGATACCACTTGTTAGAATCCTGCAGTAGAATGTTTGCATCTAGGGACAAAAACCAAGAGGGGGGTGAATTGGTTTCTTATAAAAAATTAGGGTTTTGAAAATTTTCAACAAATTTTACTAATTAAAATGCTTGTAAAGTAAAGAGATAAGGGAAAGAAGATTACACAGATGATTTGAAGTCTTTAAGTCATTTGTTCTTGAATCATCATCAAAATCTTCAAGCATCATATCATTGTATGTTCAAGAAATATGGTCTGCTCTTTTATGCCACAACCAAAGGATAATTTTCCCTGCAAAAAGTGGGGGTCTATTGATAGAAGCACCCTCAAGAAAGGTTTGGTTTTGTCCGGCCATTTTTGAAATTTGAATGACTATCAAAGCAAGCTATGATACCACTTGTTAGAATCCTGCAGCAGAATGTTCGCGTCTAGGGACAAAAACCAAGAGGGGGGTGAATTGGTTTCTTATAAAAAATTAGGGTTTTGAAAATTTTCCACAAATTTTACCGATTAAAATGCTTGTAAAGTAAAGAGATAAGGGAAAGAAGATTACACAGATGATTTGAAGTCTTTAAGTCATTTGTTCTTGAATCATCATCAAAATCTTCAAGCATCATATCATTGTATGTTCAACAAATATGGTCTGCTCTTTTATGCCACAACCAAGGGTTTTCTTCTTTAACAACCAAGCATGTTATATCAACATCAGATGCACAATCCAAATTAATCAAATAAATATTGTTATGCATAATACCTTTTAATGCAATTTCTTTAGAATCCTTAAGATGTATGGTGTAGTAATTGCTTCCAAAAATTACCTTAAATCCTTTATCACAAAGCTGACTTATACTGAGAAGATTGTGCTTTAGTCCATCAACAAGGAGCACATCCTTTATCTCCAAAGTATTTGTACCACCAATGTTTCCGGTTCCAAGGATTTTGCCTTTATTGTTGTCTCCATAAGTTACATATCCTTGTTCTTTCTTATTGAAACTTACAAAATTCTTTTTATCACCAGTCATGTGTCTTGAACATCCACTGTCAAGGTATCACATAGACTTCTTGGATTTAGAGATTGCCTACAAAATAAGAATACAAAGATCTTAGGTCCCCATAAATTTTGGGTCCTTGGGGTTAGAGACAATCAAATTATTTAACTATAGGAACCCAAATATATTTTCCTTTAGGAACATCAAAATGCTTAATCCTACATTTATTAGAAGTATGTCCCTATTTCATACAATAAAAACATGCATTTGGGGATTTTATTTTTGAAAAAGATTCAGCTCTATTTTGAGGAGGTACAGTTCCTTTCACAACCCATACTCTGCAGGTTCTTTGATTTTTAGTTATTTTCAAAGGAACATGACCATTACCTTTAGTTTTCACAAACATTTGATTTTCATCTTTTCTACAATCACACATATTTTTCGTAGAATTTTCTAGTAAATGCTCAAGTACATAAATGTCAAATTCATAACTCTTACATGTGCACCTGCAATTAGTTCATCTTATTTTTCTTTTAAACACACAATTTTCGTTTTTGAAGATTCTACTTCCTTTTCTGATTTATTCAAACTCTTTTTAAATGTTTTATATTCAGATTTCATATGTTTAAAAGTAGTAAACAGTTCTTGATATGCATTATGTAATTCATCATAATCATTTTCATTTTCACTAAAAGAACAGTCAGAATCACTTACCTCACAGTCAAAAGAGTAATTGTTATTAGCCATCAAGCAAAGGTTTGCTTCAACATTGGAATCACTTGACTTTGAACTAGATTCACTATCCTCCCACGCAATGTAAGCTTTCTTTTTAAAGGATTTTCTTCCTTTTGAATCATCACCTCTTTTGTTGTTGGGACATTCAGCTTTCACATGCCTGTTTCACCACATCCATAGCATTTGAAGATTGATAGATCCTTTTTTTTCTTTCCTCTTGCTTTTGAAAGGTTTCTTTCCTTTTGATTTCATGAACTTAGTGAACTTCTTGATCATGAGACTTAAGTTCTCATCTTCTTAATTTTTAGAATCTTCTTCTTCCTTCTTATTCTTACTTTTTGAGACTTCAGTTTTAAAAGCTAAGTTTCTCTTGACATTTTAGCCTTCCTCATCATTTAACCTTCCTAGTTCAAGTTCGTGCTCTCTCAATTTTTCAAATAGATTCGCCATTGTCATAGTTGCAAGATTTTGTGACTTCGTGATGGTAGTCACCTTATGTTGCCATTTCTTGTCCAATTATTTTAGAATTTTAACATTTAATTCGTCAGTATCAAAATTCTTACCAAGCCTAGAGAGATGGTTGACAATGTGTGTGAAACGCTTTTGGACATCAAAAATCGTTTCTCCTTGTTGCATCTGAAACATTTCATATTCTTGAATCAAAGAGTTTTTTCTTGCTCTTTTCACATCGTTGGTTCCTTCATGAGTCACGCTCTAATACCACTTGTTGGTATCGTGCAGCGGAATGTTTGCGTTAAGACAAAAACCAAGAGGAGGTGAATTGGTTTCTTATAAAAAAATTATCCCTTTAAAAATTTTCACATGGCTTTACCGATTAAAAGATAATATAATAGAGCACTTGAAAAGTAAAAAGATAAGGGAAGAAGATTACACAAGTAATTTATACTAGTTCGGATCAAAAGATCCTATGTCTAGTTGTTAATCACTCTAACAGAGGATTAACTCAGTCACTAAAATAATGGTTCTCAAATAAATAGATTACAAATAGAAAAGGATTAGAAAACACCTATCTTGAGTCACACAAGAGATAAACACATCCTTTGAAGTCACAAAGGATGAAGACAACTTTCCTAAAGACAACACAACACTCAATCCACTGAGAAACCCACTCAGTGATTCTTATCGCTTCTAGCCCACATTAGGTTTTCAAAGCCCCTTTTTCTTCCCTACTCAAAGTTCTCTCAGCAATCACAGCTTTTAACTTTCAGAGTATGAAAAAGGTTTTTCATTCTTTCTGAGAGCATGAGAGTTCTTTAAATAGAGTTTTAGGGTTTTCAATTTTATGGTTTTTGAAAATTAGGTCTGAAATTCGAAATTCAAATTCATAACTGACATAGATAATCAATTATCATTAGTGATAATCGATTATCACAGAGCCAATATAAGAAAATCAATTTTTTCCAGGATAATCGATTATTCCAGAGCCAATTTTAAATTTATATCCTTAACAACCATAGATAATTGATTATCCTCAAAGATAATCAATTATTCCAGAGCCACTTTCAGAAAGCTTAAAGTTTATCCAGGATAATCGATTATCCTGAGTGATAATCGATTATTCTAGTGTGACCTTGATAAGAATTTAGCTTTTGTGGACAGACTAAATGCTGGCTATCATTGACTCTGTTTTTACAAACTCAAAATCACAAAGTAGAGTTATTACAAGAAATTTCAAATGTATATAAGTCTTCTAATCTTGAAGTCATTTGTTCTTGAATCATCATCAAAATCTTTAGTCACCATATCCTTACATTTTCAGTAGGTTAGAAATTATCTCTCGTACTCCAAGATTACTAAGGTTTTCTTGGATCTAGAAATAGGTGAGGGATTGAGTGAGAAAGTTACAAACAAGGTAAAAAAAAGAGTTGTAGAGAGATGGTGGTTTTTTTAGTGTAAATTTTGAATGATTAAGATTTTCTATTTATAACTCTTGTTTTTGAAAGCAATGAGGGGGATATTGATGACAATGTGAAACATGTCCCTATATTCCCAAGAGATGATTTTGATGATGATTGAAGTCAACAGCATTCAAGACTCAAGCAAGCCCAATATATGATTTGATAAAGATTCTATTCAAGATTCAAGCAAGCCCAAGATGATTCCTGAAGACTAGATAAATTCTTAGAATACTGGATATGGAGGTACAAGTTGATGAAGTAATATTATGCATAAGCCTCCAAAGCACAAGTGTGATAAAATTTTGTAACATGACATTTTTCACTGTCATAATCAATTATGATGCATCAGAAATGGAAAAACAATTTTCCCTGTCATAATTGATTATACTGGTAACATAATCGATTATGGCAGTTCATATTTGACAAATTTCCGTTTTGAAGAATAAATATTTTTGAATACATCTTCATTTTTTTCTCTACAAAAGTACTAATGACAAACAACTATTTTCTGATGCTAATTTCCTATTTAAATGAGTTTTGATGAAAAATAAAAAATACACAATAACAAAATTCGAAAATACAATTTTACATTCATTTAACTTTAAGAAAATAATTCTGAGTAAGGCAATAGAGAGATTTTACACCTGAGAAAATCCTCTTCTCTACCGCCTTCTGCACTTTCATTCTTAATCACACTTGTTCTTGGAGGTTGACATTCTACAGGCTTCTACAATTTGTTGTCTCCATTACCAAGTGTGACTGTTCTTATATTTTTTAGGAAGTTAATGTTAAATTCTCTCTTTAGGGTTTAAGTGGTTGTTGTTCAATCCCTTTTTTAGGGTTTAAGTGGTTGTTATTCATCCCTTGATTTGTTCAGGGGAGGTGTTCATCCTTAGTGGGATTCTAAGGAGGTGTTTTCATCCCTTTGATTTGTTTGAGAAGGTGTTCATCCTTAGTGGGATTTTAAGGAGGTGTTCATCCCTAGTGTGATTCTAGGGAGGTGTTCCTCCCTAGTGTGACACTAGGGAGGTGTTCATCCTTTGTGTGTTAGTTGCAAAGGAGGTGTTTTTTATCCTTTGATTTGTTTAGAGGAGGTGTTCATCCCTAGTGGGATTCTAGAGAGGTGTTCATCCTTAGTGGGATTCTAAGAAGGTGTTTGTCTTTTGAATTAGTTTGATTTTTACTGGTTCCTTTGCTGAGTTGATTGTAATTTGTAAACTGAATTTGAAAGATAGTGAATTGGGGTCACTCTTGTAATTAGAGTTAACTGGGAACTGGATGTAGGGTTGACTATACTTGAACCAATATAAATTACTGTGTACTTTTCTCTTCCTTATACCTCTGTGATAACATCTACATATTTTCTTCCCTTTATCTCTCTGATTATATCGCTTTCACTTTATCTGTGTTCAATTTGATAATTAAAATTGAATTAATAAATTATTGGATATCTTAAATAAATAAATTATTAATTTGCATCTATTTTAATTTGTACATCTATTCAACCCCCTTCTAGATGTTATTTGTGTAACATTTTTAACTTGATTGGTAAACTTCAAACTTTACCCCCACTAAATCACTTGTACTTTTAACTCACTTAAATTGGATTCTCATAATCCTTCGATAATACAAATTGTTTGATCACGTAAACGCATAAAAATTCACTTAGAATTCCAAATTCTATAAATTTTCATGCAATCACGTAAACTCATACCACTAAGAAGTTTAGATTTAGTAAGAGATTCTAACAACACTTAAAAATTAAAAAAATGAGAATCTATATGAAAAAAGAACTAGAATAATTTAAGAGAAGATTTATTCTCATGATTAATTGAAAGAGTATAATGTAGCTACATATTTAGATTAGAAAAACATTTTTATTGACTTCATATTGAAAGGGACTTCGAGATCCTAGTAGTAAGTTATTCTAGAAAATATATGTACATATGAATTTCTATAATTGTTATGTGTGTTATAATTTGTTTTGTTTGATGTTATTCTATTTTGATAAACTCTGATATACCTTTGAGAATTGGTAGTCTACTATGTTATGTTGTATAATAATATCAAACATTAACTAAAATGAGTATAATGACTTCATAGTCAATTGTTGGAGAGTGAGTCCATGGTTGCATCTTATATACTTAAGTTTGGTTTGATGATGTAGATACACATTTTTGTACATAGGACAAAAATCTAAGACAAATTATATGACTACCTAAAGGCTCTAGGAGGATATTGAGGAGCCATGTAGGCTTGAGGAGAGTAGGTTTATGTTGATGTACATAATCATGGTGACCTAAAACAAAAGTTTACCATGGGATATTGTCGATTGTGGCTAAATATACGCTAGTTGTCTTAATATTCCAATAAAACATGATTAATCTTTAGTTGGTGAAATTCCTTTATTACATGCTAATAGGTGTGTGATTTCCTAACCGCCAGTCCTATTTATTAATGGCAATACCATGTGTAAGAGACACCTAAGATTGTTGGATATTTAATTTCCTTTGTAATAGTGATTATCTGTGGGTATGATAATAAATTGAGGAATTGTATATAAGGTAGTTGATGATTTTGTTTGATGTTTGTACGTGTGTATTTAATATGAACATGTCCCATTTAAAGCGTAGATGAAACTTGGACTTTACTCGTTTAAAATAGGTTTAGATAATGAAAATCGAAATGTCGAAGGACAAAATTTTTTAATATGTTTGGAAGAGTTCTATAATAAGGTTGGAAGATGTAGGAAAAAGTTGAACTTAGATTAACATAACTTCACCAAATTAAATACAAAGAAGACTTTTGTTTTTCTTTTGTTAAGTTTGTTATGATGTTTGTAAATATGAATGTTTTGGATTTTGAATTATGTAAAACAATTTAGAAAAAGAATATATAGAGAGAGAGAGATTGATAGAGAGAGTTCAGTCCGTAGTAAGTTTTACTTAACTTTGACAATTTTTGAAACTCGTTGGGAATATATTTTATCAATATTTTTATTAATATGTTTTGTATATATTTATCTTATTTAATTATGTAATTATTTAATATTAACATAATTTTTCTAAAATAGAATAAAACTGTTTTTTACTCAAATTATTAATTAAATTATATGTTTTATTGAATATTTATATATGAAATGAGCAGTGGTGGATCTTGACCAATAAGTCCGGGGGCCAATTATAAAAAAAATTATATAATAATAAATAAAAATAAAATATTTATTTAAAATTGTGCCCTTCGTTCTTTTAAATGTTTGAACTCATCAATAATGGAATTAGAACTAAAGTTTTCAGCTATTTCTTTCTCAATATAAATGATCATATTATCTGCAAGAATTTCATCTTCCAGTCTATTTCGCAGTCTTGTTTTGATAATCTTCATTGCAGAAAATTATCTCTCAATTGTAGTTGTAGAAATAGGAAGAGTTAAAATAAGACGAATTAAACGATCTATTAAGTAAAATGTACCTGACTTGCCTGTTTTTGTCAAAGATTGACATAATTCAAGCATGGTAGACAAATTCTTCAAATCTGGATGGTTAGGAGCATCAAGTATAAAATGATGAAGTTGAAATTTTAAATTAATCTTCTCTTGTTCACTAAAATCCAAAGGATAAAATTTGTTCACAAGTGTGCATATATGATCAATGTTAAAATTTTTATAAACATCATTTGGAATTAAAGCATTGCTTAAAGTTAAAAGTTTCATTGTTTTCTTACTAAACCTATCATTTAATTCTTGTAATTGTTTATCCACTGTAAAAAAAAATATGTTCACCCTAAAATGATGTTCTACTATAATACAATCTTTTTGATGTCGAGAACGACCATGACGTGCTACATAGGTAGAATTAAAATTAGGAATATCAATGTCATGTTGTTCACAAAACAATATTACATCTTTCAACAAATCTTGCCAACCCTCTTCTCTTAGTTTTTGAATCAAAATTTTAGTCGAATAGACTGACTGCATAACATTATGTATATCCTGAGATTGTTTCTGTAAAGCTTGACAAAGACAATAAGTAATTCCTATAATTTCTTTCTGTTAGAATCGCGTAGCGGAATGTTCGCGTGGTCGGACAAAAACCAAGAGGGGGGGGGTGAATTGGTTTCTTAACAAAAATTAGGTTTTCAAAATTTTCCCCAAATTTTACCGATTAAAAACTGTGTAAATGTAAATAAAGATAGAGATAGAGTCTTACACAGGAGATTTATACTAGTTCGGATCAAAAGACCCTACGTCCAGTTGCTAATCACTCAAACAGAGGATTAACGCTGTCACTATAATCAAAGTTGTTACAAACAGATTACAATGGAAAAGATAAAGTAAAGAAAACACCTCTCTTGAAATCCACAAGAGATGAAGAACAACTTTCCCTAGAGACGGCACAACACACAATCCACTAAGAACTCCACTTAGTGATTCTTATCGCTTCTAGCCCACACCGAGTTCCAAAAGCCCCTTTTTCTTGCAACAAACGAGTTCTCCGGCACTCACAGACACTTAACTTTTGTATGAAAAAGGTTGTTCTTAATTTCTGAGTGCCATAGAGAAGCTTAAGTAGAGAAATTAGGGTTTGGGAATTGGGATTTTCGAAACTAGGAGTCTTGGAATTAGGGTTTTTGAAAATAGGGTTGATTTGAAGTTAAAAATCAAAATCTGACTGAAATAATCGATTAAATGAAGTGTTAATCGATTATTACAGAGCCAAAATCAACAGAACCCCAAAACTCTCTGTTTTAATCGATTAAAAGACCTGTTAATCGATTAACAGGTGTGTTAATCCATTAAACCAGTGAGCAGATACAAAAAATGGTTTTTCTCACTGTTTTAATCGATTATTTCACCATTTAATCGATTAAAGCCGAGGCACTTTGATAAAAGTGAGCTTTTTGAAGCTTCTAAGGTGCAGACTATGTACCAGCTATCTCAAACTCTAATATTACAGACTCAATCTAATCAAAACAGAGTTATTACACTATAAAACAAGTCTTCAACTCTCTACGTTCTTGTGTTCTTGAATCATCATCAAAATCAACAAGCTTCATGTCCATCAAGTCTAACACCAAGTCCTTGAATTTTCAACACTTTCATCATGTGTAAAATCAATACAAACTCAAACTCAGACAAAATATTATAAGCAACATCAGCATCACCCCTTTGAGAATAAGTTGAACCATCAATTATAATCTTTTGGAGAACTAAACAAGATGCACTATACAATTTCATCATACTACAAATGGAATGAAAATGTGAACTCCAACGAGTATCACCAACTCATTTTAAAGTGCCAATTTGATTTTTTCCTTTACCAGTTTCAAGTTCACCAAGTTCTAACAATTTTGCTATTTCATCTAATTCTGCACTTTGTAATTCATCATGACGTTTACTAGATGAACAAACAACATTTATAATAAAATCCAAATTTGAAAAAAATTGATGAACTGGAATAACTTCTCTTGAAGCAGCAACCAAAGCAAGTTGTAATCTATGAGCAAAACAATGTAAGCATAAGGATTGTCATGAAGAAATAATGCTTGTAATCCATTCCATTCTCCTCTCATATTACTAGCACCATCATATCCTTTCCCACGAATATTGGAAACATCAAGATTATGTCTAGAGAGAACAACACATAATTCTCTTTTAAGAGTAGCAGCTGTAGTATCCTTAACATGCACAATATCAAAAAAGCACTCTTTAATATTACCCATTTTATCTACAAATCTCAAAACAATAGCCATTTGTTCTCTTCTAGATTCATCATGGGCTTCATCAACAATTATACAAAATTTTGAGTCACCAATTTCTTCACGAATATAATTTTGTACTTTTCTAGAAACAATTTGCAAAAATTCCTTTTGAATATGATGAGAAGTATATTTTGAATTATAAGGAGCATTTTCTAACACAACTTGTGCTACTTTATCATTGTATGATGCTAAAAGTTTAATCATCTCAAGAAAGTTACCTCTATTAATTGAATCTGGAGTTTCATCATGGCCTCTAAATGCACAAGCTTGAAATGCTAGCCAACGAATTGTATCAATAGAAGTTTTAAGTCGTAAACGATTTTTGCAAACTTCTTCTGAATTTTTCACATTTATAATGTTGTCAATGTGCTTAGATTGATTCAATAAGTTTGTACATGCTTTTATTGCATTGTTATGTGGTGAACAAGGACTATCTCCAATATGACTAAGAAACACACAATTCTTTCATGAATTAACCTTTTTCCATTATCTAAATCCTTGTCTAATAAACACATCTGCCCCAGGATGACCATTTGACAATGTACTAAATAGATAACATGGCAAACAATAAGCTCCAACACTAGTTGGAGAATACTCTAACCAAGAAGGAAACATTTTAAACCAACCATATTGAAATCTCCTAGGATGTTTCTCTTTAGAAAAAGGATAGTTTTTAAGTTGTATTTGATATGGACCCCAATTTAAATAAGCTCTTCTAATTTCATCTCTTTGATTCAAAGGATATTCATGTATCTGAAGACGTTTTCCTGGGTCACGCTCCAAAGAATTAATATTAAATTCATTAGTTTTAATTCTATGAATCTTAGAAAGGGGTTCTTCTAATTGAATAATTGGATCATCAATATCATGCTTTGAAATAGGAGAAGATGTTGAATTTGTTTGGTTTTCATCTCTACAAGTATCTCTTTTATCACTTTTAAAAAATGAATCTATTCTTTTATGCTTCATATCTAGAGAAAAATGAATCTATTATTAATTTTCTAATTGTAGAATCATAAAAATTTATAAAAAACAAAAATAGTTTTCTCAAACAACAAATGTTCTTCAACAAAAATCAAAATAACAAACAATAATAGAATAAACAGTGAAAAGATGAAAAAAAAGTACCTTTATCAATCAATATAATTTCAAGTATGGAATCTGAGAAGGGAGGATGAGAGACGAACAATGAATTTGAAAGTACAAACTACAGAAATAACTTAATATTAATCAATCAATATTACCGTTTGTGAGTGAATATGAAAAGGTGAGAGAAGATGAAGAAGTACTTTTAACCTTTCTTATTTAATATATTCTTTAGAAATTAGAGAAGCAATTAAATCCTAATAAAATATTACCGTTAATGAGAGAGTATAAAAAGTGAGAGAAGATAGAAAGGTCAGATAATAAAATTATTTTTAATCTTTCTTATTTAATTTATTCCTTCAGCTTTTTTCTTTATGATATATTTAATATTGGGGGGCCAAAATCATAAATATACAAGTAAGTTACAAAACTTTGGGGGTGTCATGGCCCCCCTTAATTACTATGAAGATCCGCCACTGGAAATGAGGAAAGATAAATTAAAAAAAATTAAGAGTTTTGGTTAAAGGAATTTTGCTTAAAGAAGCAAACAAATGCCTAACAAGGGAAAACGGATGTAATATCCCTTATTACAAAAATTTCGCCCCTTTCCACATTTACTTCATTCCTATAAACGTTGCATTTAGTTTTATCACGCACATTTACCCTCGTTGCATCATGCCATCACCATTTGTTGTTGCCCTTGCTACACCACCATTCGCTCAACCATGACACCACTGTGTCGCCACCATTATTGCTAATGCATTTACTACAGTTTAGGCACCCACCACCATGCCACATCCACCACCATTTATGACCATCATTCGCCATTTGCTTCATCACCATTGTGCCACATTTGCTGCATCACTAAACCACCCACCACTGTGTCACGAAACTACATCACCATCATGCCACACCCACCCTAGTTGCCCCTATCCACCATGCTACCCAAAATGTTGGCAACCCAACACCATGTTGCCCACCACGTTTTACCTATTTGCCACACACCACCATGTTTGAGGTATGGTGTACACTATTTTTCATCTCTATTTAAGTTGCGACTGTGGACAATGTGATAGTTGTTTGTTAAATTTCAATTTTAGATTTTATGTAGAATTAGAGTTTAGGGATTTAATTTTGATTAGGGCATTAGATTTAAAATTACAGTTAGGGATTAGGGATTTAATTTAAAATTATGGATAAAGGATTTAATTTAGAAATAGAAATTAAATACAATTAAGGATTATGGATTTAATTTACAATTATTAAATGTCATAATGTATAAAATAAGTTATTATGAATATCATTATGTAGTTATGGATTGAAGTTGAATAAATTCTAGTCGAATAAGTGAGGAATATGAGAATGAGGTTTGATGAAGTTAATCTTGTCACCTAGATTCATCAAACATTTGCAATTAAAGTAATGCAATACTAGGGTTTGGCCTAGGTCGAATCTTGACGAGATTCGCTTAGTTTTGTTCTAAATCTTGATTTTCTAATTCAAAAGCTAGAAGATAGGGGGATTTTTGTGATTTTAGAAATTGAAAACAATAACCTATTATATGAAAGAAATTAAAGAAAGCATTAAAGAAAAATAGTAATTGAAAGCATTGTAAATCTAATCTAAGTAGGATTTAAATGCCAAAGAACATTGTAAACTAAGTTTAGAAGTAAAAACATAATCAAAGTAAAAGTTGAAGAAAAATAATGAAGAAATTGTGTTGATTCTCCATTCATAAACTTGGTTTTATGATTATCATTGATTTCTATGGAATTGTTTTGCAATCACAATAACATTTCCACAACAGTTCCAATCCAATTGAAATTCATATTCACAACCTAGTTCCTAAGTCAAGCAATCACTTAAACCAAGAAGTTGAATTATGATGTAAAAGAAACATTCAATCAAATAACCTCATTCACAGTGTTTTTCATGGATTATAATGGGTATGAATCATTAAAAATCAAATTTAAACCATAGAAAACAAGTTTTAATTGTTGAATCAACAACAAAAGCAAATTAGAACATTATGATCAATTGAAAAATGCATAAATAGTAAAGGAATGAAGGGAAAAAAGAAGATGAAACAGAAAGTAAAAACAAAGAATTAAGAGAAAGGAAACAAATATGATCAAGGAGAACTTGAATTGATACACTTCATTCCATAAGTCGTACAAGAAACTCCATGAACAAGACTTGGAAGTTAAGCATCTATACTTAAAACTAAGAACTTCATAACTAAACTAGAGAGAATCTTATGAATGTATTATGCTTCAAACTTAACTTATGTTTCTACACCTTTGAAGGTATATTTATACAACAACAAAGGTATACAAAGTGTTCAAGGCCCATTCAATGCCCATAAATACAAACTATAACTTAATACAACATTCTGCAAAAATTGATATTTGACACATTCGCTTAGCGATTTTCCATCCGCTCAGCTGAATTGCAGTTAAATTAGTTACACGAGCTTTTTGGACAAATTCTGCTCAGCATATCCACATCTGCTCAACGAATTTAAAAGCACTCAACGGATTTAAAAGCGCTTAATGGATTTAAAAGATCTTAGCGGATTGCTGATTTCAAAAGAAGAGCTCTTAGGTCTAATTTCACTCAGCGGTTCTGTTGAATATAGAGAAAATAGGGTTTGGAATTAATTTCCCTTGTGTATAAATCACACATAGGGTGGTCTATTTATAGTAGATAGACACAACTAAAAGAGTAACTGAAAGTAACAGAATAAACAGAAGATATTGTTTGATATTGTGGTTACCAATATCTAACAATATCTTAACAATATCAAATAATATCTAAACAATATCTAACACTCCCCCTCAAGCTGGAGCATACAAATCGTATGTGCCAAGCTTGTTACAAATATAATCAATTCTAGGACCCCGTAAAGATTTAGTAAAAATATCAGCTAACTGATCACTTGAGTTAACAAACTCAGTCTTGATATCTCCAGACATAATCTTTTCTCGAATAAAATGACAGTCAATCTCAATGTGTTTGGTCCTCTCATGAAAGATAGGATTAGAACTAATATGAAGAGCAGCCTGATTGTCTCACACAAGTGTCATTTGAGTGACATCTCCAAATTGTAACTCTCTAAGCAATTGGTTGAGCCAAACAAGTTCACAGGAAGCTGAGGCCATAGCTCTATATTCTGCTTCTGCATTGGATCTTGCCACAACACTTTGTTTCTTACTTTTCCATGAGATCAAGTTACCACCAATGGAGACACAATATCCAGATGTAGATCTTCTATCTGAAGGAGATCCTGCCCAATCAGCATCTGAGTAGCAAACAACTCTTGTATGGTTATTAGAACCATATAACAATCCTTTTCCAGGAGATCCTTTAATATACTTCAAGATACGAATGACTACATTCCAATGATCTTCACATGGTGAATTAAGAAATTGACTTACCACACTGACTGCAAAGGAAATGTCAGGACGAGTAACTGTAAGATAATTCAATTTTCCAACCAATCTTCTATACTGCTTAGGATCAGATATAGGCTCCCCCTGATTTAGTAGAAGTTTAGTATTGGGATCCATGGGTGTATCAACAGACTTTGAACTCATCAACCCAGTTTCCTCCAAAATATATATGGCATACTTCCTCTGAGATATAACAATACCATCATTGGATTGTGCCACCTCAATACCCAAGAAATATCTAAGTTTGCCAAGATCTTTGGTCTGAAAATGGTGACAGAGATGTTGTTTCAACTGAGAGATGTCATGGTTGTCACTACCTGTAAGAACAATGTCATCAACATATACTATCAAGTAAACACATCCAGCACTCGAGTGTCGATAAAAGACAGAATGATTTGATTCACACCGAGTCATACCAAATTGTTGAACAACCTTGCTAAACTTTCCAAACAAAGCCCTAGGAGACTATTTTAGGCCATATAGGGATTTGCGAAGACGACATACCATCCCAGAAGACTCCCCCTGAGCAACAAACCCAGGAGGTTGCTCCATATATATTTATTCTTGCAAATCACCATTGAGGAAAGCATTTTTAACATCCAGTTGATAAAGAGGCCATTGTTGAAGAGCAGCCATGGCGATAAATAAACGAACAGAAGCCATCTTTGCCACAAGGGAAAATGTATCTCCATAATCCAACCCAAAAATTTGAGTATAACCTTTGGCCACAAGACGAGCTTTGAGGCGATCAATAGTACCATCAGGTCCAACTTTGATAGCAAACACCCACCTGCAACCAACAACAGATTTCCCAGACGGTAACGGGACAAATTCCCAAGTTCCACTATTATGAAGAGCACTTAGTTCATCTAACATGGCCTAACGCCAACCAGGATGGGCTAAAGCTTCACAGACAGTTTTTGGAATGGTCATAGAAGAAATAGAGGAAAGACATGTATAAAAGGGTAATGACAGTCGATGATAACTCAAAGCAATATAATGGGGAGAGGGATTACGTGTACAACGAATACCTTTTCGGAGGGCAATGGGAAGGTCAGACTCATGTGTTAGATCCGGAGGAGACAGAGTAGTTGACACTTGAGTAGAGTCACATGGTGGTGGTTGTGATTGGTTTCGAGAACTATAAATCTGAAGAGGCAGTGGAGAAGAAGATGACTACGGAGCAGGAACTAATGGTGAAGAAGACACAGTTAGAGGGTCAGAAACAACAGGAACATTAAATGTATTAGGAGTGTTGACAAGATTGGATGGAGACAGAGGTGAAGATTGACTTTTAAAATAAAGAGAAAACTCATCAAAGGTGACATCTTTTGACACAAAATAACGGTTAAGAGAAGGAGAAAAACATTTGTATCCTTTTTGTGATCTTGTAAACCCTAAGAAAACACATTTATGTGATCTAGGAGAAAGCTTGTCAAGACCAGAATTGAAATTATGAACAAAACATGTAGACCCGAAAACTTTCAGAGGTAAAGGATGAAGTGGTTCATGAGGGAATAAAATGGAATGAGGTATTTTATTATCTAAAACCGAAGAAGGCATGTGATTAATGAGATAACATGCAGTAAGAAGAGCATCACCCCAAAAATGTTGAGGAACATCTCAATGAATTAAAAGTGTGCGAGTTGTTTCAATAAGATGTCTATTTTTACGTTAAGCTACACCATTTTGTTGAGGTGTATAAGCACAAGAAGTTTGATGCAAAATACCGTGAGAAGCCATGAATTGTTTAAAAGAATGAGAAAGATATTCACAGCCATTATCACTATGCAAAACTCTAATAGAAACACTGAACTGAGTTTGAATTTCATTAAAAAAAGTTTGAAAGATATGAAATAAGTCAGAACGATTTTTCATCAAAAATAACCAAGTGCATCCGGAATAATCATCAATGAAAGTAACAAAGTATTGAAAACCTAAAGTAGACTTAACGCGGCTAGGTCCCCAAATGTCAGAGTGAACCACGACAAAAGGGGACGAAGCACCACGTGTGAAACTACGAGGAAAGGAAGTACGACTATGCTTGCCTAATTGACATGACTCACACGCCAAACTAGATAAGTTGGACAAGGCAGGGACAAGTTTCTGTAACTTGGCAAGACTTGGATGACCTAACTGAGCATGAAGAAGAGAGGGAGACTCCATAACTGTACTAACATGTGTAGAGGGACGGAGATAATAAAGACCATGAGACTCACATCCTGTGCCAATCACCTGTTTCGAACTCCGGTCCTGTAAACACACAAAATTGTTGGTAAAAGTAACAACACAATCAAGAGAACGAGTTAGACGACTGATGGACAACAGGTTAAAAGGAGACCCAGGGACATAAAGAACATTATCAATGGTTAAAGAAGGAAAAAGTTTAACCGTTCCAACACCATGAGATGATACTCTAGAGCCATCAGCTAGTGTAACAGAAGGTAAATGATTAGGAGAGGATAAAGAGGAGAACAAAGATTTGTTACCAGTAATATGATCAGTAGCTCCCGAATCAAAAACCCAAGGACCAGGAGAAAATGATTGGGTCAGACCAGCAAAATATGTATTTGTATGTGTGACAGATATAGTGGAACTAGAAGACTGTTGATCCTTATACCATTCGATAAATTTGTTGAACATAGCAGGCATGTCAGATGCAACAAAAGAAGGAAGATCCCCTGTAGATAAAGGTGGGGAAAGATTGGTCTGAACAACTACAACAGATTGAGGAGGACGACCATGTAATGTATAACACTTGTTAATCTTGTGACCTAGCTTGCCACAATGTTCACACTTGGGACGCCCTTTTTCCTGTTTGCGAGGGCGAGCCCGGTCATCACGATGGGATGTCAACACAAAAGAATTGTTAACAAAATTGGAAATAGTGGAAGAAGTGGAAGAAGTCATGAAGAGCGGGAGAACAAACCCTAAAACAATCCAAAGTAATCCAATTAACCCACGAAGCACAAATCCAAAATGAGAATACTAAAAATAAGTTCGCTAAGACTAAACGGCGCAGGAGACAATGGGACGACCAACAACGATAGTGGTGATCTCAATGGCACGGTGGTCACCTGACCGAGACAAGCAAAATCATATGTCACCAGTAAAAAAAAATGAAACTCCAGCGAATTCTCCGGTAGTAGCGGATCCGGTGACTGCTCCACCGACAGCGGTGACAACAACATGAACTAGTACACCAGGTAAGTTCCCAGGAAAGAGAGGTGGGTCACTAACGGACACACTTAAATACCAAGTCTTTCCTTGCCAAAACTTTCCTAAACATGCACTTTCACACTACCAAATAAAATTCAGTAACAAAGATAATTCTTTTCTGATGTGGAGGATCAGTTTACCAGCAGCGGTGGAGCGGCTCTAGCAGCGGTGGGGCGGCTCCAACAGTGGACAAAAGGCGGAAAAAAAAATTCAAGATAACCTTAATCTCTAGATACCATGTTGAATATAGAGAAAATAGGGTTGGGAATTAATTTCCCTTGTGTATAAATCACACATAGGGTGGTCTATTTATAGTAGAGAGACACAACTAAAAGAGAAACTGAAAGTAACAGAATAAACAGAAGATATTGTTTGATATTGTGGTTACCAATATCTAACAATATCTTAACAATATCAAATAATATCTAAACAATATCTAGCAGGTTCAATGTTCGCTCAACGGTTTTATTTTCTAAAAGCGCTAAGCGAATTTTGTGCGCTTAGTAGATGAAATTTGAATTTCTTTAATATTTTCTTTAATTTTATCAATCCTACAAAAGAAAATAAGTAATTAGTAAAAATGTATAATTTAATAAATAATTAATATTAAGATATTTTTATTTCATTTTACAAAACTATATTAATTATTAATAATTAATTAAAAAAATATACTAAATATATAGAAATTATATGAATACAAACATTGATAAAATGTGTTCATCAACGTCAAAGAATTTATAAAGTTTGTTGAACAGTCGCTAGTTGGAGATAATAATAGAAGAATTTTTTCTCCATGTGTTAATTGTTTGAATCTGAGATGACTAGAAATTGAGTTAATATATGAGCATCTTCTCTGTGATGATTTCTTACAAAGTTATATAACCTGGACGTTGGATGTTGAATTACTAAACATTCCAAGCATGTCCAAATGTCAATATTCTGATATGAATGTTGATGATCAAATAGAGGATATGAAACCTTGAAAACCGATTCAGAGATACCTTTATATCTAGGTTGTACACATTTCACACATTTACTAGTAGTATTACATTGATAAATATTAAGTTAAGAAATGGGTGGACTAATAAAAACTTTACTGAATTACTTGAATTGTTTAATGAAATGTTTCTAAAAGGTAATACACTACCTACCTGTCACTATGAATCCAAGAAAATCTTGTGTCTAATGGGTTTGGATTATAAAAAAATACATGTTTTTCCTAATGATTTCATATTATACAAAAAAGAGTTTGAAACATTACATAATTGTCCAAGATGTGGAATTTCATGCTACAAAGTGAAAAATGATGATTGTGATGATGTCAACACAAAAAAGGGGTCCTCCTGCTAAAGTATTATGGTATCACCACTATGATTAGTACTTATATTACTAAACAAATTCATTCCATCAATAGACAATCCAAGTCTAAGATTTCTTGACTTAGTACCAAATTTAGGAAACTCATTATCAAACTCTTTCCATTTCATAGAGTCAGCTAGATGACAAATCAATACATCACATGTCCTCCCATCTACATGCCATCTAATGTTTTTAGAGTCTTTAGGATTCTCAAACAAACACTTAAACCTTGGAATTATTGGAAGATACCAAATGGACTTGGCAGGGGGTCCCTTAATAGTAATATCCTCACTATTGTCTTGATTATTATCCTTCGCCCTGTAACAAGATAACCAATAAATTAGATATCTTTTCAACTCTTCAAACTCATTTCTATATAAAATACAATCATTGAGACATGCATGTACCTGTTTATACTCCATACCCATTGGACAAAGTATCTTTTTCGCCTCATAATTATGATTGGATAGTGTATTTCCTTTTGGAAGCATTTTCTTCAATAATTGAAGTAATTTAGTGAAACTTTTATCAATCACCCGTTCATTTCCTTCAAGTTTACCAATCTTAAAACTGCTGACAATTGTGTAAAATTACTTGAACCAGGATAAAGTTAAGTCTTTGCATCGCTACACATATCTTCGTACACATGCGCTTTAGCATAAGATTCTACTCTAACATCATGAATCGTGTCCTCTAGTCGATCATCCATGGTTGAATGAACTAAATCATGATCAAATTCAATTACACATGCAAAATCTAATAGTTCACCATGCCACATCCAAATTGTGTGATTTTTAAGAAACTCGTCACGTAAAAGATGTTCACTAATTTGCTCAACATTTACTATTCTTCCATTAAGACAATTAACATAAGGACACCTAAATTTTCCTTCACTAGAACTAGTTGAAGTGTTTTGTTGTGCAAAGAATAAACATTCTTCCACTCTTTTCTCGTACACATCAGTTATGCAAGCACAATTAAACCAACTTTTATCCATTTCTAGATTCTATAATACATACACAACTACATAACTTAGTTAACAATATAATTTTCCAAGCATCGAACATCCCCTATCTCAACACATACCCACCTATCACTATCAATCATCATAATGCTAACCCTAAATCAATCCATACATTATTCAAGACAAAATAGTTACCTACTAGAGAGGCATAATACATTATCTCACGGGTCGCCACCAATCAATGTTAACCATCCAGGATCATGGCCAACTAGAGGGAATGAGCTACATGCCAAGTAGAGGAGACACGGACGAGGTGCAGGCACGACGCGAAGGTGCAATGATGTGAAGGGATAGGGGCGCGACGTAGAGGGGCAAGGTGCAATGCGGAGGGAGTGAGGAGAAGCAAGGATCGAACTAAAGGTGCACGATGCGATTGAGAGGGAGAAAACAAGACAAAATTGGCAGAGGAGGAAGGAGGAGGCATGAGGGACGAAGGAGGAGGCCACAAAAGTGAGCAACGTGAGTGAGTAGGAATGGGTATAATGAATATACAACGATGGTGATTAGTGATACTCGTCGTCGTATGTCCCATACGATGATGAGTATTAAATAACCATCGTTATATAGTTGTTTTTGTATATGAGTATTAAGCGTTTGTTTGCTAATGTCAATAATTCATTGAACCTTACGTGGCATCCAAATGGTAGAAGAGATGATGAATTGTTACACCATGCAACTGATTCACAATAATGAAAAAAAAATTAAACTCTTTGTTTCTAGAGTTTGGAAATGACCCAAGAAACCTTAGACTTGGTCTTGCAACAGATGAGATGAATCCTCACAAGAACTTAAGTAGCAAACAAAGTTATTGGTCTGTTTCGCTTGTCATTTATAACTTGCCTTACTGGGTATGTGTGAAGAGAAAATATATATGATGTTATTGATCAGTCATTATATTCCCATATTTTCTTATCTTTCTGTACTTATCTTAATTAGTGTTTTGGGCTTAACTGTCTATTATTAGTGAATTTTTATTAATTGGGCTTCATTCGACTAGTAATTCAGATTTTAATTAATTTGAATCTATTTGATCTAATATTTGCTCATTATTATTTTCAAGATAGTTTAAATCAATTTTGAGCTTGGAAGACTGGGTCAGATGCCATGTCAGCTGTCCATTAGGATTAGAGTTTTTGTTTTATTTGTTTTTGGTGTGTTTTGTGGGCCAGTTGGCCCCAAACTTAGAGGCAGACTAGGGTTTATGGTTATTTATTTTCGTGATCATGTAGAGTTAGCGACTATGCGCATCACGCAGTCGCATCCTCCGAATGCCATATTCGTCTTCTGTATTTTATATTCACATTCGTTTACTCTTCTGTCATTTTTTAAAACACAATTTTTGTTTCAATTTTAATGATGTCTATTCTTCTGTGTTTTCGATTTTTCCATGGATAGCTAAATATTTGTATTGATTTTCTAAGGAGAATGCAGTAGATCTTAGAAGTTTTGTTCTTTTATTTCGTTTGTTCTCTTAACTCTACATCTTCTAATCTCAGTGAGAATTATAATCTATTTATGCTTAATAAACTGAAACCAATATCACAGTTTTCTTAATCTTGTGTTACAGATGAGATTATGTGATGTATGTAATGCTTAATTTTATAAGGATAATTTGGGTTAATCTTCGCTTAGTTGGTTAATTTCGGGTTGGAATAAGGGTTAAAGTAAACTAATTTCGTAACCTAGGATAAGTGACACTGCATTTGAATCCAGAAATCAATTACTTTCTCACTATTTTATTCAAATTCTATTTCGGTAAGGATCCACTTGGGAATGTCTAAGCCTTTCCGTCGACTTTTCCATTCTGATATTGTGTCGTCTTTATTAGGTAGAAAGATGGCGGTGGAAGCTTTGGCTTCTGGAACTCTTATTTTGCTTGAGTTGCTTTATTGGTAACAACTTACTTTGCTTTCTTGAGGAAGAGCATTATTTGGAGACTTGGTCTGGGTCCTCCCTATTTTCAATCACAAACATGGAGCTAGTCTCCTTATATGCATGAATGCTTTTCATTTTTGTTATTTATCTGAAGTAATTTTTATTTTTGATTTTGACTGAGTCATTTTGTGCGACTACTGGTGTGTGAATGCCCTAAGTGCAATCTATTTGTTTATTTGATGCACCTAGAAAAGTGACCAGCATTCTCCTGTTGGAATTTCATGATTATGTTGATGGACTCCTTTTTTATTTATATTTTCGGTTAAGCCCTATCTTTTGCCTAGACCGTCCTTTTGGGGTTTTTGATCTAGTGGATTGCCTTAATTTTTGCCAAAGATATCTTAGCGGGCTTTTTCCATTTTACAAGTGCCTTAACTTTTGCCTATACCACCCATTTGGGTTTTTTGATCTAACAGGTTGCCCTAATTTTTGCTTAAGAATCTCCTAGCAGGAATTATTCCTTTTTACTTTCATTTTTTTTCAATGCTTCCTTGTTTATGATGCATTGATTTGATCTTGACAAATTGACTTCATATATATTTATGATTTATCAATAAAGAGGCATTTCCATAATTTGGTCAAGAGAATAGAAATGAAAGAGAATTTTATTGATATGCATGAGCAAAAAGGTTTATTTCTTCTTCTTTATTTTATAGAAGGATTACAAAGGAATTTAGAAGAATGGTTGGCCAAGGTTGGCTATACTGTATGCGCTACAATAATCATGTCTATGATATCTGCCCCCCTTGTTCTCCTAGTCGCTTCAGTTGAGATGCTCGAGCCTGAAGTGAAGACTATACAAGGCTGCTTGCTTCTAGAGGGATGTTACCTTAGCCACCTTTCGATTTTTTACTAAGACAACCATTGCTCATAGGGGATTTTTCTTTTTCTTTCCTTTCTTCTTTTCTTCGCTTTTTTTTAAGCCTTTATCTTTTGCCTAGGGCGTACCCTAGCGAGGTGTGTGGACTCTAACTTTTTCGTCCTGGTGGGTCATAAGAAATGTCTTCAAGCATAATACTTCTTCACCGCGTCGGAATTGGTTGGGTGTTGAAGTTCCTTTTCATCCATGTTGGTGAGGATAAGAGCTCCTCCCGAGAAAGCTCACTTAACCACAAAGGGTCCTTCATATTTTGTCGCCCATTTTCCTATTTTGTTTTTTTTGGACCGGTAGCAATTTCTTTACCATTAAATCCCCTCATGGTAAATATAAGGGTTGACCTTTTTGTCGTAAGCCCTTTTGATCCTCTTTCGGTAGGCTTGTCTACGACGTACGGTGTCCAACCATTTTTCTTTGATTAATTTCAAGTGGTTATATCGGGTTTGGACCCACTAAGCTTTTGTCAATTTTGCTTCCACAATAATTCGCAGGGAAGGTATCTTGACCTTTATCGGAAGTATGGCCTCCATGCTATATTTAGGGGAAAATGGAGTAGCTCCTATGGAGGTCCGTACGGAAGTTTGATAATCATGAAGGGCAAAGGGCGTCAATCCTTGTAGGTTCTGACCATCTTCCGGATGATCGTCTTGATGTTCTTATTGGCTGCCTCTATTACACCATTCATTTTAGGTCGGTAGGGAGAGGGCTTAAGATGTTGAAATCTGAGATCTTAGCATGTCATGGTAAGACCATGCGCATGCGTCCTCATGCTATCTTAACAGTTATACCAAACCTTCCCTGACGTTTTATCATTGATTTGGGTATCTATACTTTTTCCCTTTATAATTTCCTTGCCCCCAACTCGATGGCCTCAATTTTTTCCTAGTAGGGCTACATAGATTGAGCTTACTTTATTAGCGGCCCATGCATGTCCGGGGAAACAGTCCCCTCCTCACTGTCTGACTCGGTCCATTCGCCTTCGGCTTTTGGATCCCGTAGAGAGTCATCAATCACAAACATGATTGTTTTTATTTTAGGTTCTGTTTAGGCTTAGATTTTATCATCATTTATTTTGAAATAATAATGAGGGAGAAAAGAATGAAAAAGAATATGAGTGTTATGCAAATGCCTCATTGTATTGATAAAAAAGAAATATTTACAAAACCCTTTTAATTAAATATCTCGCGACCACGGGTATGGACCGCGAGAGATGCATAGGAACTTTAAAAACATATGGAGCCCTAGTCAGCTAATCTTCTCTTGTCCAACCCCATTATTCTAGTTGTGACAGAGGCTTGGCGTCTACCTTTAGGAGCAGGAGTGTTCAAAGTGATCCACCCGACATTCAACAATACTTGAACACTATATTTCAGGTTCATGCAATTCTCCACAGAATGCCCAGGAGTGCCCGAGTGGTAATCATATTCTTCGTTAGGCTTGTACCACTCGAGGAAGGGTGGATTCATCCTTTTCGAAGGAACACATGCTAGGAGCCTGGCCTCTAACAGCTCTGGTAGCAAATTCCCATAGGAGGTTGGAATGGGATTAAATTTCCCCTCTTGTCTATGTGACTGCCCAGCTAATGGCGAAGAGGAAGAAGGAGTAGCCAGGTTGATGGCGTTCACGCTTCGCTTCTCCTTCTTGCTAAGGATCTTCTTGAATTATGAGAATGTGAGAGGTTGCATAATCCTCCCACTCTTCAGTCCTTGTTCCAATCTTTTGCCCGTATGGTCATTATGGGGGTCTTCATTGTGGACATGTTGTTGGCGCATTAGTTCCGTTAATTGCACCAACTGCTCCTTCACAGAATTAAGCTCAGCGGTGAGCATATGATTTTGTTCCTCTAACCGCTCCATTAACCGTGCAATCTGCTCCTTTTATGGCATTAAGCTCAGCGGTGAACTCGCGGTTTTGCTCTTCCGATTTCTCCATCCTTTAGGCTTTTTGTGCGTGAGTGAGGACAGGAAGAACACCAACCACTTTCTAAAATGTAGATGAATTAAGGTTTTTATTTTAATTTTATGAAATGAATGATTAGTGTGGGATGAATATGCCTTAAGACAATGACTTTGGTATCCTCCTTAAAGCTTACGCTTCACAGAGCATCATACCCACCTCGGTGTAATGGTTCCTTCCCCATCATAGATTGACGAGTATAATAAAGGTTACCGCACCTTAGCACATTTGTCCCTTCCTTGTGGAAGGTTACAAATGTGCTTGGGCCTCTTTTGCCTTTGTCTTAAGGATATCTAGTGCCCCCTAACATGAATGTATTTATGCATGAGAGACGTTATTAGAATTATGTATATGCATACTTTCCTTATGCATTTATTTTCTCCCTTACTTTTACCGCTCCTGAAATGATGAGGGTATGAATGGTTTGACTTTGGCAAAATCGTTTTATTAAATTTCATTATTTTTAAATGAATGTTTTGACTTTGTCAAAAATGTGTTTTATTATGTTTTGTATTTATTTTGAAATGAATGTTTTGACTTTGTCAAAATGTGTTTTATTATGTTTTTTTTAATCTAACCCCTTTATCTATTATGTAGGTCAACATGACTACTTAGCTTACAAAGAACTTGAAACTAGGCTAGCTTAAATGAAGACTGTCCGAGATAAAGTTGGTTTGTTATTGCAAAAAGGTTTTTATGTATTTTATTTGTATTATTATTTTTTATTTTGTTTTTGTATGATTATGTTATGCAATTGTGACAAACAAAATGCCACAAACAAGTGCACAAACAATTCACTCATTCCTGAATAGAGCGATGACGTTTAATTACGAGGTAGGGGTTTCCTATAGAAAAGTGCATTGGCAAAGGTGGATTCTAACTGTCGACATCTTGCAGACTGAGAGAGGAGGGTTATCACTTTGAGTGGTGGCTTCTGACAACGACCTGTTGGCACTATGGCCATTACCACGACCAGCCATAAACACCACCCACTCCCTATGTGAATTCACTCTTGCCCTCGAGTATAGAGGGACTATTGTGTGTAAGGGTTTGTGTACAGTTTGTATTTCACACAATAGTAAAAAATAAACAAACAACAGTTTATTAAAGCCATATAGTAAAGCATGTTATTCAAATAAAGAAAGGGTAGAGGCATAATTTCCAGTTTACTATTTTTGGATTATTCCATCACTAAATGGGATCAACTTATGACTTCCCCAATGAAGTCGCCATCTGTCAACATCGTAAAAAGTGGTCGGTGCGATGCGATGGTTTTTGTGACTCACGTTTGTTTTGTAAAAAGTGCAGTCATCGCTCTTAGGATGTTTGATAACCAAACTACCTTTAAGAGTGAGGTTTTCGTAAATGGGTCCAGTAGTCGCCACCGCTGTTTTTACCATAAACATCAAAAAAGGAAACAAAGAAGGCGTTGGTTTAAGAAAAACTAACTTTGGCCATTATAATCAGAGATGGGTAAGGGAGTTAGTTACGTGCGGGGAAGGTGTTAGCACCACACAATGCCCCTTTCGGGTTCCCTATGATGGAATAATCTTAAAATAAAGACTTAAAAATTATGCTTCTACCCTATTTATTCATTGTGGTATTTAAATAGCTATCTACATGGCCCTAATATCTAATGCACACAGAAGAAAGCGATAAAGAAAAGCAGTAAAAGAGAAGGAATAGAGAAAGGAACCTCTGAAGTGAGCTTTTTCTATATCTCTTGAAAATGTGAGGACGCTTTTTGGCAGTTGATGAGTCATTATATTCTCATATTTTCTCCCCTTTCTGAACTTATTTTAATTAGTGTTTTGGGCTTAACTTTCTATTATTAGTGAATTTTTACTAATTGGGCTTCATTGGGCCAATAATTTAGATTTTAATTAATTTGAATCTATTTAATCTAAATTTTGCTCATTATTAATTTTAGGATAGTTAAAGCAATTTTGGGCCTAGAAGATTGGCTAGATGCCATTTTACAGTTTAAAGCAATTTTGGGTTTGGAAAATTGGGTCAAATGTCATATTTTATTTTATACGGGTACTAACATTGGTTCACTGTTTTATTTATCATTTTTTCTACAGATCTTCAAAAATCATGATTATGGAGGTATTATAAACTAGACACATTCAGCTTTCCATAGGATCCAAAATCATTCAATTCGTGGCTAAATTAAATTTTACATAAATTATCCAAAACGGATCAAGCGCACCAGGCCGGCCCAATTGAAATGCTTCAGTAATTGAAGTCTCCTTAATTCATTAAACCTCCGAAAATAGTATAAATGGTGGCTTTTGAAATCTAACTCAAAAGGCTTTCAAAGGAGACTATTCTTAATTTGGATAAGTATTGAAAATACTGCACGTGTTTGAAGTTGGCGGACCTGCACTGAAGCCAACTTATGATGTGTTTTGTAGATCAGTTAGGCGCAAACCTAGATTAAGTTTGTTGACTATATATTAGTATGATGCCTGAAGATTTTGATGATGATTGTCGCCGCCGTCAAAACGAGGGCGGTCGGAGCGACACGATGGTTCCGACTTTCCAATTTTCGTGTTTTTATTGGTGGTTACAACGCCTTTAGGTTGTCCGATAACCGGGCTGAACCTAGGGGTGAGGTTTTCGAAAGAACGTTCTTGGATTGTCCGATAACCGGGCTAAACCAAGAACTAGTTTTTTAAGGGTTCTCTAGAGGAGCCACCGACGTTTTTACCGAAAACATCGGAAAATGAGTTAAAAAGGCGTTGGTTTTCGAAAAACCAACTTTGGTCATTAGAACCAGAGTTGGGTAAGGGAGTTAGTTACGTGTAAGGGAAGTTTTAGTTCCCTTACGACGCCCCTTTCGGGTTCCCTATGATAGGTTAGCTAGTTTGGTTAAATAAATAAACCGGTGAAAAATACGCTTTTATCCTTTATTTTGCGGAATTTAAAATTATGACTACATGGCCCTAGTTTCTATTGCATAATTAAAATTAAAGCGGTAAAAATAGAGAGAGAGAGTGAAAACCTCCGAAGCAAGCTTTCTATTAACCTTTGCAAAAATAGGGTGCTTTTTGGCAGCCCTTCACTCTTTACAGCGCCAGAATCTCTCGAAAACGCTCTAAAATACTCTAGAAAACTCTCAAAAACTCCGGAAATGCTTCGGAGGGGTTCTAGAAAGAGAATTTGGTGAAAAGTCTAGAGAGAGAATGGAAGAACTGTGTGGAATGAGGGGAATGGTGCCCCTATTTATAGGGATTCGTGCCTGTCAGGTCGAGACGGGCCGTCTCGTCTGACAAGGTCGAGACGGCCATCTCGCCAAACGAGACGGCAGTCTTGCCATTCGCACAAGGCGAGATGGCGGTCTCGCCATTCGCACAAGGCGAGACGGCGGTCTCGAATCCGAGACGACGGTCTCGACCTTAAAAGGCAAAAATCCTTATTTTTGGGCCGAAAATCCCTCCTATCCTACTATGGGGCCTAATAGTCTCTCCTAGTGGCTTCTTAGGCTTCATCCATCTTCGAATAGAAGGTCTTCTGATCTTTATTACAAGGCCAGGCAAGATTAGGGGTCTACAGCTGCCCCCCCTTTACTGACCAGTTGGTTGTTGGCCTGTTGTGCCAAGAAGAACGACTTGGAAGGTAAAGGAGTTGACCCTCTGACCCGGTTGCCCTTCAGATGTTCTGTCTTGTGGCGGTTGATCTTCTGGGGAAAGTTTGTGTTGTGCACCTCCAGGATACTCCTTCTGACGGTAGTCGATCCTTCGGTTGATGGGTATAAACCCCCCATCAGGCTGGTAGTTGCAGTCCGCTGTGTGTTGGACTAGATGAGTATGAACCCCCCATCAGGTTGGTAGTTTCAGTCTGCTGTGTGTTGGACTGGATGGGTACGAACCCCCCATCAGGGTGGTACAATCCGTTGTGTAGGACTGGTGGTGGTGGCGTCTTACTGCTCAGGTGGCTCATGCGCCGCATGTTGAGATGTGTTTTCTTTATTTCTGATTTGGTCATCCGGTCTGCGCCAGGGATTTTGTTGGTGTTCATCCAGCTTTGTTGGTTGCTGGGGATTCTTTGTTTTTTGGTCTTTTGATGATGATCACCCGACTCTTGTTGCTTGGTCGGGTGGGCTTTGTTTGTGTTGGACACTTGGTTAGTTGTCGAAGTTTTGTTGGTCAAGGTGGTTGACTTTGTTTCAATCCTGCCTTTTTTCGCGGTTTTATCTCTTTTTCTCGCGATTCTGGATTTTGGCTTTTTTCAATGAGCGTAAGTCTTTTTACTCTTTATTTTCTTTTGATTATGCTGACTTTTGGAAGGGATAAAAAGATACATGGAATAAAATTTTATTTATGAAAGATTTTATTACAGCAGCCCTATTCTGCGAATGATATCCCTAAGACTATGGGCTATCATCTGGAGACGATCCGTAGGAGGGGAATTGCTGGTACATGTGCCTCCGGAACTCTGCTTGGTCCCGGATCTCATCACGGTATTCATGCTGGAACATTGCCCAGTCTTGCCGCATTTCCTCTTGGTACTGGTATATCGTCTCCAGTCTAGTGTCGAAGGCTTCTTGCCTTAGGGACATCTGCTCCTGCCTGACAGACATTTGTTCGAATTGCTGGCGCAGATCGTAGATGTTGTGGTTTACGCCAGCAAAATCATCTATGTACTACTGCTGATGCTGTTGTTGTTGCTGCTGTTGTTGCTGTTGTTGGAAGTCGGGAGGTGTCGGGAGATCGTGCATTGCCACGATGTCTTGGAGGTCCAGAGCGAAATCCAGGGATGGGTGGAGGACTAGCTGGGTCCCTCGGCGCATCAGCATCCCCATGCTGACCAGGATCGACCCGTTGATGGTTTCGGGTCGAAGGCTGGAGGCCAATTCTTCTCGGCCACTGCACCCCCATTTTTCTGTCAGGGGGGTGATGAGAGGAGCCATGAGGACAACTCCTATTGGTCTACTCCCGAAGTCCTTAAGGGCCTTCAGGAAGAAGTAGCTGGGGTTGCATCGGTGCCTCTGGCTCATGCAGTAGAGGACGAAGAGGTTGGGAAGTGTCACCTTTCCCTAACTCTCCTTCCTGCCATGGATGGTCCCCGCCAACAACTTGTGGCAAATGCGGAGGGCCGGAGGGAGTGTTGAGCCCTTCATCAGCGTGGGCAAGGTTGGTGCCCTGGTGAGCTCCTCCCACATCTCGCCGGCAGTGAGGTTGGTGGGGCGGGCACAGATGGCCTCCTGGTATTCCCGGGTCAGCACGTCTTCGGGCCGGACGAATCCAATGGATACGTTGAACTCGTCTAGGGTGGTGGTCCGATACATCCCACCCATAAAGTATGTCACCATCTTCGTTGGTGACAAGCCTGGGATCATGGAGGGAGTTTCGGCGTAGGAGATGGAGGCCAGGAACTCCATCACTGCTTGAGGTACACATGGGTGGGAGGAGCATGCAGGAGGAAGCCCCATCCAATGTTGTCGATGTTGGCCCGGACGTCGTCCTCCCATCCAAATTCGGCGAGGATGCCGAATTCTAACTTGAGCATGGGGTGCCAAGCGTACCCCCTGATGTGCTTTAGGCGAGCCTGGTGTAGCGGTGGGAGCCGTGCGGGGTCTTGAGGAGCAGGCACTGAGGAACTGCTAGGGCCAGCAGGTCCTCTTCTCTTCCTTGATTGACTTCCTCGGAACATTTTGTTAAGAAGGTGCTTGGAAGTGATAGATCTGAGATTTGGAGTGCTAGAGAGTTGTGAGGAGCTCCAGGATGCCTCCCCTATTTATAGGGAAAAATTCGGATCCGGGACCGCCGTCTGGGAAGTCGAGACGGCGGTCTCATTTTTGTGCAAGTTGATACGGCCGTCTGGGAAGTCGAGACGGCGGTCTCGACTTTGGCTTTAAACGAGACGACCATCTCGCTAAGCGGGACGGCGGTCTCGTTTTTAGCTAAGTCGAGACGACAGTCTTGATGGTCAAGATGGCGGTCTCGATGGTCGAGACGACGGTCTCGTTTTGCTTGGAGACCGAGACGGTGGTTTCGGAATTCCGGACGGCCGTCTCGAATTTTGGTTTTTTTTTTTTTTTTTTTTTTTTTGTGAAAAGCAAATAGGACCTGGTTCAAAACCATTTTATGCATGCAATGTTTTTATGTTTGATGTCCTATAATGCCTATTTCAATTAGTTTTTCAGAAGGATTTATCTGACATGTCTTGTAGCGCCGAATGTCCTCTGATCTGGGTTTTTGCGTTTGGTTGTACCATGCCGGACTTCTTATGACCGAATGGTAGCTTGTTTTCCTTTTCCTTTGTAGAGCACTCTTTGTCATGTAGTGTCCCTTTTTCTTCACTCTAGGGGTTTCAATCCTCTTGTTGACTATACGCCTCCATATTCCCAAATTAATTATTAGAATATTGTTGTGAGGGTCAAGAGAAGAGAAGTAAAGGGGTAAATTCAATGGCTTGTGTTTTAGAAGGTTTGTTTTATTTTGAAAGAGGTTTTGTAAGAATGGCTGGCCAGGGTTAGGCTTAGGTGTTTAAGCTTTTTATCTAAGCAAGCGTTTCCTTTTTTTTGTATTTGCGCCTTAGTTTTATTTCCATTGCTTTTCTATGGCTAATTGATTTCCCTAGATCGCCCTTTGGGTTTTCGAACTAGGATATTGTGTTTTGGTCCTATCTTTTGCCTAGGTTCCTTTTTTTTGTTTTTAGGGAATCCTAGCGGACCTTATTTTGTAACCCTAACTTTTGCCTAGGCTACCCTTTATTTTTGTTCAGGTATCCTACCGGGTTGACCCTATTTTTTGCGTAGCCCCCTTGGTGGGTTTTCTACAGGGTATTTTTTAGCCTTTGGCTTCTATGTTTTTTTTTTTCTTCTCTTTTTTTGTGTATTTATTTTTTGTTCACAATATTGACGAAGCATGACTTTTCTTTTATGGTGAAGTAAAGTCTTATTTGGGTACTTCTAATCAACCAGCTTGACTGTGTTGGCAATGGTGAATTTTTGGTTATTTGGATGGGCTTTTTATTCTTTTTTTCTTTTCCGTTTACTTAGACAGTGTTATTGTGAGGTCTAGTCAGAAATAGCGAGAAAAGAAGCAGATAGTAAGAAGCATTCTTTATTAATTAATAAAGGAATATGTGCCCTAAAATGCCCGGGGGTCGGGCTAGCCTCGGGAGATAATCTCTAACAATCATGGGGTTTACATCCCTTAAATGAAGAAAAATATTTCCTAATGACTAGGGTAGCTCTTGACGCTTGCACCCCTCCACTTCAGAAAATTTGCTTGAGTGTGCGGAGGGGAGACTTCCCTTTCCCTCTTTCTGTTCGGCCCTTAGTAGGGTCATATCCTAGGCCATGCTTGAAAGGATTATCTTGGAATTCTAGGGGTTCCCTCATGCCTTGGGAATATGCCCCCAATCATTGGCCAGGATGGTAGCCATGCTTCATCATCATGCGGGCTACCTTTGTGTTTTTGGGAAGTCTTTCTATACTAGCAATTTCGAGCGCTTGAAAAGACGTTTCAAGGGCCTCTTCAACCGCATCCACATAGGGTTGGGTGGACGGTCCACTGATCAGGATATCATCTTCTGTTTGGACCGTGACCAATTTGTCGTCCACTATGAATTTGACTTTCTGGTGGAGCGTCGAAGGTACTGCCTTAGCGTCATGAATCCAAGGCCTGCCGAGGAGACAACTATATGCCGGAGTAATATCCATTACATGGAAATCGACGTTGAAGGCTTGAACGATAGTGCTGCTTGGGCGCAGACGGGTTCCTTGGAAAGTCAACTTGTCTAGTGTGCATTTGGGCATCACGTTCAAGGATGACCCGTTATCCACAAGAACTTTGGCGATGAGGTACTCCTTGCACTTGATCGAGATGTGCAAGGGCTTGTTGTGGTTCAACCCCTCGAGGGGTAGTTCTTCCTGTATGAAGGTGAGGTGATCGCTTGCCGTAATGTGACCGACGATCCTCTCAACCTTTTCTTGGGATATGGTGTGAGGTACATGCGCTTCGCTCAAGACCTTCAACAGGGCGTTTCTGTGTGGTTCCGAGCTCATTATTAGAGATAACAATGTTATCTTTGCAGGTGTGCGATTGAGCTGGTCTATAATGGAATACTCGCTTTGCCTTATAAACTGGAGTAATTCCTCTGTCTCTTCCTTGGATTCCTTATTTTCTTTTTCCTCTTCGGTCTTTTTATTTTTTCCTTTATTTTGGGGACATCTTCCTGTGAGTCCTTGGGGGAGTATACTCTTCCGCTTCTAGTCATGCCCCCAATGCCGGCTATATTCGTGATGTCCTCTTTTATTGGTGAAGACTCCCCATATCTCCACGGTACAACTTTATTTGACTCGTAGGGGAAAGGATGTGGCATAAATAGTCGCACTGGTGTCCTTGCCCCCTCTTCCTTATTTTTGAGGACCAACGGTCGAGGCTTATTTTCCTCTCGTGATGAGTCGACCGTCGGAGAAAGCTTGATTAGGAGTGGCTTTCTCTCCATTCTTCTGATTTGGAAGACGCGTTAGTTAAATCCTTCCTTTTTATTATCTTATTTACTAAGCGTGAAAGGAGGGGAAATTAAATATGCAGATGAATGATATGCATGCAAGTAGACAATTGTTGAATAAAGGAAAATTTCATTTATCCGTTAGAAGGTGTACATTCCCCTATTCCATACTACGAAGCAACTTTTGGAAAAAACGAAAAAGCCTAAAGAAACCCACAGGCGGGTCTTGATCTCTATGCAATTCTCTTTCGGCTTCCCGGACGTGACGAGCGAGTGCTTCGCTTTGCCTCTGGACTGCCTGGCTCATATCTTCGCCGTACTTTTGAGCCTCTTTGATCTTCGCCTCTTGATGGACGACCAAGGCTTGTAGTTCATCGAGTTTTGCAAGGGCTCAGTCCTTATCTTGTAGTACTTGGCCGTACTGAGCTAGCCCGTCTCTTTCCTAACAGCGTAGCTCAGTGAGACTTCTGTTGAGTCTCCGATTGGCCTCCCGCTCTTGGCGTATTTCTGACCGAGTCTTGGTGAGGTCTTGCAACAAGTCCTTGATCGTTTGAGCCTGTTTTGCTGATTCGGCCTCAAGGCGTGCTGTCTTGACAGTGATCTCCTGAAGTTGGCTATCCGAGCTTGTTCTGACAGTTTTGGACGCTCAGATAGCTTGCTCATTAGAGTCAGCACACTGGTCTTTGAGGCGCTCTATTTCATGATCCTTTTTCTTGCATTGCCTTTGCAGACCATCAATGGTGAGGATAGATTCTTGCTCTCTCTCTTCAAGGGCCCTCATCTGGGCTCCCATGATTTCTATCCTCTGGGTCAAGGCATCGATTTGAGCCTGCAGCTCTTCACTACTGGCACTTGTAATGAGTGAGGTGGATGGTTGAGACATCCCTCTTCTTTTTCTCCATACCTCGTAGTCACTGGAGATAGCCACTCGAGCTTTTCCTAGCTCTCTATCGCCCATAAAGAAAGGTTTCTCCCATGCTCTTCTCACGGCTAGTGAGTTGGCGATTGTGCATGGGTCTCCGAAGAAACACAATCCTCCGAGTAGGCTATGCAACCCCTAAGTCCTATCAAGGGTACGTTCGGATAATCTCCACATCTGATGAGGATTGGACCGAGTCGGGACCAAGGGCAAACCCAGGATAAACTGTTGGCATCCAGGCGTTCCAACTCGTCCCTCCACTCTGAAGTTAGGTGTCGTTGGAGAGGGATTTTGGAGAAGCTCCTTAAAGGATCGGGGAACATCCCCATGTGACTAGAGGCGTAAAAGTGTGTAATGCCCCACACAAAAAGTAGTGAAGAGCAGCAACGAAGTGTTTTTCCTTGCTTCTGGTGGCAGAAATCCACCGAAAGCAAGGTGTCGGCAAGAATCGCAGGCAAGGGACTTTTTGAGTGCACGTCCCAGGCGAAGAAGGCGTCCATGACGGCTTGATCCACTGTGTTGAGGTGGAAGGGAAACAAGATTGTTCCGAATATTATTAAGGCCAGGGTTTTGTTGAAAGCAACCCATTCTGTCCTCTCAGCCAAATTGGACAGGTGGTCTTCTAACATTGAGACCTTCCAACCCTAGACGTTCCCTTTTCCTATTAGGGTAGTCTACTGGAATGGTAGTTGAATGATGGCAGCGACTTGTGCTACAGGAGTATATGCGCCGTGGCGTATATGGACCCCGGCTGATTTGGGCCATTTTAGCATGATTTCGTACTCCTCTAAGGTGGGCACCATATCAAACTGCGGAAATTCGAAGCAGCGCAGAGTGGAGTTCCAAAAATGAACTAATACCCTGATGAAAACTTGGTCGACACAGATCTTCAGTAGGTCGAGAATCCGTCCATAGGATTTTTCGAAGTTGGAGCGGACCTCTGGCAGCATTATCGCGCAAAGCCGTTCAATTTTTCAGCATGGTATCGGGGAATGTCCACGTTCTTCAATTGTCTACTAGTCCCCTCCATTTTCTAAAACCAAAATGCATGTTTTATGAAAATGATACTTTTTGAATGAATGCGAGTGTTTATTTTTATTTATCATGTTTTGTATGATGCATATATTTTTTGAAAAATAAACTACTTATATGGGGGTAATACTTTTGAACCAGGTCCCATTTATTGTTTTTGGAATCAGATTTTTGTTTTATTTGTTTTATCTTTATTTTTATTTTATAGCCTTTTATCTCTTCTGTCGGACTGCGTGGCTACTTAGCTTACAAAGAACCTGAAACCAGACTAGCTAAAAGACAGACTGTCCGAGATAAAAAAGTGGCTTTATGCAAAAGAATAGTTTACATCCCTTATCTCTTTTGTCGGACTGCGTGGCTACTTAACTTACAAAGAACCTGAAACCAGGCTAGCTAAAAGGCAGATTGTCCGAGATAAGGGTATTTATTGCAACAAAGAATTTTTTTTGTGATTTTTGTGATTTTTTGTTGTTTGGTTATGCTATGCAACAGACAAATGCAACAAACAGATGCACACACAATTCAATCATCCACGAATAGGCGAGAAGTTGTTTTAATCACGAGGTAGGGTTTTCCTGCAGAAAAGTGCATTGGCGAAGGTAGGTTCTAACTGTTCTCACCAAGGCTAAGGCCCCCAAGGTGCCCCCATTATAGGGTCCCCACTCTCCAGCCTTCCGACCATGCTTAGCACTAAGGCCATAGTCAGTCTTTCTGCCAAAAGAGGAAGGTTATCACCTTGAGTGGTGGTTTACGATCACACTGGTGCGCACAAGGCCATCACTACAGCGAGCCGTACCTACCACCCACTCCCTATGGATTTCTCACTTGCCCCCGGGTATAGAGGGAACTGTTGTGTGCAAGGGTTTGTGTACAGTTTGTATTTCAAACAATGGCGTAAGTATAAACAAACAACAGTTATTAAAGCCAAGCATTAAAACATATTATAATACAAGGTAGGGTAAAAGCGTTATTTTCTTGGTTTATTTATTTTAGGCTAGCCCATCACTAAATGGGATCAACTCTCTAGGCTTCCCCAGTGGAGTTGCCATCTGTCGCCGCCATCTGTCGCCGCCATCAAGACGAGGGCGGTCAGAGTGACGCAATGGTTCCGACTTTCTAATTTTCGCATTTTTATTGGTGGTTACAACGCCTTTAGGTTGTCCGATAACCGGGCTGAACCTAGGGGTGAGGTTTTCGAAAGAACGTTCTTGGATTGTCCGATAACCGGGCTAAACCAAGAACTAGTTTTTTAAGGGTTCTCCGGAGTCACCATCGACGTTTTTACCGGAAACATCGAAAAAGGAGTTAAAAAGGCGTTGGTTTTCGAAAAACCAACTTTGGTCATTAGAACCAGAGTTGGGTAAGGGAGTTAGTTACGTGTAAGGGAAGTGTTAGTTTCCTTACGACGCCCCTTTCGGGTTCCCTATGATAGCCTAGCTACTTTGGTTAAATAAATAAACTGGTGAAAAATACGCTTTTACCCTTTATTTTGCGGAATTTAAAATTATGACTACATGGCCCTAGTTTCTATTGCATAATTAAAATTAAAGCGGTAAAAATAGAGAGAGAGAGTGAAAACCTCCGAAGCAAGCTTTCTATTAACCTTTGCGAAAATAGGGTGCTTTTTGGCAGCCTTTCACTCTTTACAACGCCAGAATCTCTCGAAAATGCTCTAAAATACTCTAGAAAACTCTCAGAAACTCCAGAAATTCTTCGGAGGGGTTCTAGAAAGAGAATTTGGTTAAAAGTCTAGAGAGAGAATGGAAGAACTGTGTGGAATGAGGGGAATGGCGCCCCTATTTATAGGGATTCGCGCCTGCCAGGTCGAGACGGGCCGTCTCATCTGACAAGGTCGAGACGGCCGTCTCGCCAAACGAGATGGCGGTCTCACCATTCGCGCAAGGCGAGACGGCGGTCTCGAATCCGAGATGGCGGTCTCGACCTTAAAATGCGAAAATCCTTATTTTTGGGGCAAAAATCCCTCCTATCCTAGTATGGGGCCTAATAGTCTCTCCTAGTGGCTTCTTAGGCTTCATCCATATTCGAATAGAAGGTCTTCTGATCTTTATTACAAGGACGGGCAAGATTAGGGGTCTACAATGATTCTAAAAGCAAAGGACTTGAAGTCTTGAAGACTTATAAATATTTGTAGTTACTTGTAATAACTCTGTCTTATGCTTTTGAGTATGTAAAATTAGAGTCTAAGATAGCCAGCACATAGCTCATCCTCTGAAAGTTCATTTTTATCAAAATCACTCTGTAATAATCGATTATTACTAAGGATAATTGATTATCATGCTTTGAATCCTGTTTTCTAAAAACCTTGCTGGAATAATCGATTATATTGGTTGATAATCAATTATCCAAGTGTGAAAGTTCTGGAATAATCAATTATCAAGCCAGATAATCGATTATCCTGGTCCTGTGTTACTCCTCTACGAAAATGACTCTGTAATAATCGATTATCACTTAAGATAATCGATTATCTATGTTTGTTATGAGTTTTGAATTTCAAATTTGGACCAATTTACGAATACCCTATTTCCAATGCTTCAATTTTCAAAAACCTTTATTCCCAGACCCTATTCTCTCTACTTAAGGTTCTCTAAGGCTCTATGCAAAAAAAAAAAAAAAAAAAAACCTTTTTCATACAAAAGTTAAGAGTTGTGATTGCTAGAGAACTTTTTGTAGGGAAGAAAAAGGGGCGTTTGAAAACCTAGTGTGGGCTAGAAGCGATAAGAATCACTGAGTGGGACTCTTGGTGGATTGTGTGTTGTGTCGTCTCTAGGGAAAATTGTTGTTCATCCTTTGTGGATTCAAAGGAGGTGTTCATCTCTTGTGTGACTCAAGAGAGGTGTTTTCTAATCCTTATCTTCTTCAATTTGTAATATGTTTGTAAACTGTGATTATAGGACCAATGTTAATCCTCTTTTAGAGTGATTAACAACTGGACGTAGGGTCTTTTGATGAACTAGTATAAATCAACTGTGTAATATTCTTTTATCTCTTTACTTTACAAGCATTTTAATCGATGAAATTTGGGGAAAATTTTTAAAACCCTAATTTTTTATAAGAAACCAATTAACCCCCCTTCTCCTCTTGGTTTTTGTCCCTAAACGCGAACATTTCACTGCCTGATTCTAACAAAGTTTAGGGTTAGGGTTTGTCGCCGCCGTCAAAACGAGGGCGGTCGGAGCGACGCGATGGTTTCCGACTCTCTTGATTTTCGCATTTTTTATTGGTGGTTACAACACCTTTAGGTTGTCCGATAACCGGGCTGAACCTTAGGGCGAGGTTTTCGAAAGGGTGCTCTTGGACTGTCCTATAACCGGACTAATCCAAGAGCTAGTTTTGAGGGTTCTCTGGAGTCGCCACCGATGTTTTTACCAGAAACATCAGAAAAGGAGTTTAAAAGGCGTTGGTTTTCGAAAAACCGACTTTGGTCGTTAGAACCAGAGTTGGGTAAGGGAGTTAGTTACGCGTAAAGGAAGTGTTAGTTCCTTTACGACGCCCCTTTCGGGTTCCCTATGATAGGCCAGCTATTCTGTTGATAAATAAACCGGAAAAATACGCTTTTGCCCTTTTATTTTGCGGAATTTAAAGATTACGACTACATGGCCCTAATGTCTATTGCATAATTTAAATAAAGCAGTAAAAGGTAGAGAAAGAGAGTAGAGACCTCCGAAGCAAGCTTTCTATTTAATTCTTCAAAAATAGGGTGCTTTGCGGCAGCCCTTCACTCTACACGGCGTCGAAAACCTTTCAAAACGCTCTAAAAACACTCTAAAGACACTCATAAGCTCCGGAAATGCGTCGGAGGGATTCTAGAGAGAGAAACTCTTGATGTGACTAGAGAGAGAGAGTGAGAAAACCGTGTGAAATGAGGGGAAGGGAGGCCCTATTTATAGGGATTCGCGCCTGTCAGGTCGAGATGGTCGTCTTGTCTGACAAGGTCGAGACGGCCGTCTCGACATTCCAGACGGTCGTCTCGTCTCGTAGGAATGGCAAGATGGCGGTCTCGCCTTTCGCAGGTGGCTAGATGGCGGTCTCGCCAAACGAGATGGCGGTCTCGCCTTTCGCGAGTGGTGAGACGGCCGTCTCGCCAAACGATATGACGGTCTCGCCACTTGTGCAAGGCGAGATGGCGGTCTCGAATCCGAGACGGCGGTCTCGACCCCAAAAGGCGAAAATCCTTATTTATGTGCCAAAAATCCCTCCTATCCTAGTATTGGGCCTAATAGTCTCTCCTACTGGCTTCTTAGGCTTCGTCCATCTTCGAAAAGGAGGTATTCTGATCTTTATTGTGACACCGGGCAAGATTTGGGGTCTACAGCTGCCCCCCCTTTACCTGACTAGTCGGCTGTTGGCTTGTTGTGCAAGACAGATCGACAGGAAGTTAAAGGAGTTGACCCTCTTGCCCGGTTACCCTTTGGATGTTCCGTCTTGCGGTGATTGATCCTTTGGTTGTGGTGGCGGCTTACTGCTCTAGCTCATGCGCCAGTTGAGATATAATTTTTGTTGGTCTTCTTTGGAGATATTGTCGTCCGGTTTGCGCCGGGGATTTTGTAGGTGCTCATCCAGCTTGTTTGTCTGCTGGGGGTTCTTTTGATTTTGATTTTTTTTTTGTGGTGATGATCTCCCGACTCTTGCTGGTTGGCTGGGCAGTCTTTGTTTGTGTTCGACTCTTGGTTGTCGAATTCTATTGGTCAAGGTGATGGCTTGTCTTAATCCTGCCTTTTTCTCGTGGTTTTATCTTTTTTCTCGCGACTTAGGATTTTGGCTTTTTTTCTTGAGCGTACGTCTTTTTACTTTTAGACTCTTTTGGTTACGCTGACTTTTTGAAAAAAAAAGGTTGGCAATGAATGCATGAAACAAATTTTATTCATATGGGAAAATTTTATTACATTCATTTCAAGCACTATCCCTAAGGGCTATCTTCTGGAGACGATCCGCGATGAGGGAATTGCTGGTACATGTGTTCCCGAAATTCTGCTTGCTCCCGGGCTTTGTCATCGTACCTTTGCTGGAATGTTGTCCATTCCTGCGGCATTCCCTGCTGATATTGGTATAATGTCTCCAGCCGGGTGTGGAAGGCTTCTTGCCGCACAGACATTTCATCGAATTGCTGGCGCAAATCGTTGATGTTGCGATTTACGCCAGCAAAGTCATCTGTGTAATGCGGGGGGTGTTGCTGAGCCTGTTGGAAATCGGGAGGTGTTGGAAGATCGTGCATTGCCACGATGTCCTGGAGGTCCAGCGCGAAGTCCAGGGAGGGATGAAGGACCAACTGGGTCCCTCGGCGCATCAGCATCCCCATGCTGACCAGGATCAATCCGTTGATGGATTCAGATCGGAGGCTAGGGGCCAGTTCTTCTCGGCCGGCGCATCCCCATTTCTCTGCCAGGGGAGTGATAAGAGGGGCCACGAGGATGGCTCCCACTGGTCTGCTCCCGAAGTCCTTAAGGGCCCTCAGGAAAAAGTAGCCAGGGTTGTAATGCCGCCTCTGGCTCATGCAATAAAGTACAAAGAGGTCTGGGAGGGTTACCTTACCCTGACTCTCCTTCCTCCCATGGATAGTCCCAGCCAGCAGCTTGTGGCAAATTCGGAGGGCTGGAGGGAGCGCATAACCCTTCATTAGCGTGAGTTGCGTAGGCACCCTAGTGAGTTCCTGCCACATCTCGGCGGTGGTGAGGCTGGCAGGGCAGCTGCAGATGGCCTCCCGGTATCCTCGGGTGAGCACGTCCTCGGGCCGGACGAATCCAATGCTCACATTGAATTCGTCAAGGGTGGTAGTCCGGTATTCCCCACCCATAAAGTAATTCACCATCTTGGTGGGTGGCAGGCCCGGGACAATGGAGGGAGCCTCGGCGTAGGAGATGGAGGCCAAGAACTCTAGTACCGCTTGAGGGTACACGTGGGTAGGTGGAGGCTGCAGCAAGAATCCCCACCCAATGCTGTCTATGTGGGCCTGGACATCGTCCTCCCACCCGAACTCGGCGAGGATGCCGAAGTCCAGTCTGAACATGGGGTGCCAAGAATAATCTCGGATGTGCTCAAGGCGGGCCCGGTGCTGCAACGACAGCTGAGTAGGGTCTTGAGGGGCTGGTGCCGAAGAACTGCTGGCACCAGCAGTGCCTCTTCTCATCCTGGAGGGGTTTCCACAGAACATATTGACCCAGAAGAGCTTGGAAGTGGTAGATCTGAGAGTTGGAGGGTTCTGGAGTGCAGAGAGTTGTGAGGAACCCCTCCCCATCGCACCCCTATATATAGGGGAAAAATCCAGATCGAGACCGCCGTCTAGGAATTCGAGACGACGGTCTCAATTTTTCGCAGGTCGAGACGACCATCTGGGTTCTCGAGACGGCGGTCTCGACTTTGGGTCCAAACGAGACGGCGGTCTCGTAGGTCGAGACGACGGTCTCGACTTGCAGAGGACCGAGACGGCGGTTTGGAAATCCCTGATGGGCGTCTCGAATTTTCAGGTTTTTTTTTTTAAATAAGAAAATAGGACCTGGTTCAAAAACATTTTATGCATGCAATGTTTTTATGTTTGATGTCCTATAATGCCTACTTTAATTAATTTTTTCAGAAGGACTTAACCGACGTGTCTTGTTGTGCCGAATGCCCTCTGATTTGCCATATTTACTCTTGGTTGTACCATGCCGGACTTCTTGTGACCGAAGGATAATCTCTTTCTGTTTGTTTCTGTTCTTCTTCTCTTTTTTTTTGTAGAGCACTCTTTGCCATGTAGTGTTTCTTTTTCTCCACTCTAGGGGTTTCAATCCTCTTGTTGACTATACGCCTCCATATTCCCAAATTAATTATTAGAATATTGTTGTGAGGGTCAAGAGAAAAGAAGTAAAGAGGTAAAAATCAATGGTTTGTGTTTTGGAAGGTTGATTTTTATTTAGAAAGTGGTTTTTGTAAGCATGGCTGGCTGAGGGTTAGGCTTAGGTGTTTAAGCTTCATCTAAGCAAATGTTTTTTCCCTTTTTTTTGTATTTGCGCCTTTTAGTTCTATTTCCATTGCCTTTGATGGCTAGCTGATTTACCTAGATCGCCCTTCGGGTTTTCGAACTAGGATACTGTGTTTTGGCCCTAACTTTTGTCTAGGTTCCTTCTTTTGGTATCTTTAGGGAATCCTAGCGGACCTTATTTTGTAACCCTAACTTTTGCCTAGGCTACCCTTTATTGTTGTTCGGGTATCCTACCGGGTTGACCCTATCTTTTGCGTAACCCCCTTTGTGGGTTTCCTACCGGGTATTCTGCCCTTTTTTCTTTTTGGCCTTTGGCTTCTATGGGTTTTTCTTTTTTGTATCTTTATTTATTATTCACAATATTGGCGAACCATGCCTTTCTTTTATGGTGAGGTAAAGTCTTATTTTTTTGTGCTTCTAATCAACTAGCTTGATGGTAATGGCAATGGCGAATGTTGATTATTTGGATGCACTTTTTATTCTTCTTCTTTTTTTCATTTACTTAGACAGTGTTATTATGTGGTCTAGTCGAAAATAGAAAGAAGAGAAGCAGATAGTAAGAAGTATTCTTTATTAATTAATAAGGGAATATGTGCCCTAAAATGCCTGGGGGTCGGGGTAGCCCCGGGGGATAATCTCTAACAATCATAGGGTTTACATCCCTTAAATGAAGAAAAAGATCTCCTAATGACTAGGGTAGCTCTTCACGCTTGCACCCCTCCACTTCGGAAAATTTGCTTGAGTGTGCGGAGGGGAGACTTCCCTTTTCTTCTTTCCGCTCGGCCCTTGGTAGGGTCATATCCTAGGCCATGCTTGAAAGGATTGTCTTTGAATTCTGGGGGTTCCCTCATGCCTTGGGAATCTTCCCCCAGTCCTTGGCCAGGATGGTAGCCATGCTTCAACATCATGCGGGCTACATTTGTGTTTTTGGGAAGTCGCTCTATATTGGCATTTTCGAGCGCTTGAAAAGATGTTTCAAGGGCCTCTTCAGCCGCATCCACATAAGATTGGGTAAACGGTCCACTGATCAAAATGTCGTCTTCTGCTTGGATCGTGACCAATTTCTCATCCACTATGAACTTGACTTTTTGGTGGAACGTTGAAGGTACTGCCTTAGCATCATGAATCCAAGGCCTGCCGAGGAGACAGCTATATGCTGGAGTAATATCCATTACATGAAAATCGACGTTGAAGATAGTGGGTCCAACTTGGATTGGCAAATTAACTTCTCCCACTACTTCTCGCTTAGATCCGTCGAAGGCTCGAACGATAGTGCTGCTTTGGCGCAGACGGGTTCCTTGGATAGTCAACTTGTCGAGTGTGCACTTGGGCATCACATTCAAGGATGACCCGTTATCCACCAGAACTTTGGCGATGAGGTACTCCTTGCATTTAACCGAGATATGCAAGGGCTTGTTGTGGTTTGACCCCTCGAGGGGGAGTTCTTCCTCTGTGAAGGTGAGGTGATCGCTTGTTGTGATGTGACCGACGATCCTCTCAAGCTTTTCTTGGGATATGGTATGAGGTACGTGCGCCTCGCTCAAGACCTTCAGCAGGGCGTTTCTATGCGGTTCCGAGCTCATTATCAAAGATAACAATGTAATCTTTGTGGGTGTGCGATTGAGCTGGTCTATAATGGAATACTCACTTTGCCTTATGAACTGGAGTAATTCCTCTGTCTCCTCCTTGGATTCTTTATCTTCTTTTTCTTCTTCGGTCTTCTTATTTTTTCCTTTATTTTTGAGGACCTCTTCTTGTGAGTCCTTGGGGGAGTAGACTCTTCCACTTCTGGTCATGCCCCCGATGCCGGCTATATTTGTTATTTCTTCTTTTATTGGTGAAGATTCTCCATATCTCCACGGTACAACTTTATTCGATTTGTAGGGGAAAGGACGTGGCATAAATATTCGCACTGGTGTCCTTGCCCCCTCTTCCTTATTCTTGAGTACCAACGGTCGAGGCTTATTATCCTCTTGCGGTGAGTCGACCGTTGGGGTAAGCTTTATTAGGAGTGACTTTCTCTCCATTCTTCTGATTTGGAAGACGTGTCAGTTAATCCTTCCTTTTTATTATCTTATTTATTAAAAGTGAAGGAGGGGAAATTAAATATGCAAATGAATGTCATGCATGCAAGTAGACAATTGTGGAATAAAGGAGAATTTCATTTATCCATTCAGAAGGTGTACATTCCCCTACTCCATACTACGAAGCAACTTTTGGCTAAAACAGAAAAGCCTAAAGAAACCCACAGGTGGGTCCTGATCTCTATGTAGTTCTCTTTCCGCTTCCCGGACGTGACGAGCAAGTGCTTCGCTTTGCTTTTGGACCGCCTGGCTCATATCTTCGTTGTATTGTTTAGCCTCTTTGATCTTCGCCTCTTGATGGACGACCAAGGCTTTCAGTTCGTCGAGTTTTGCGACGGCTCGGTCTTTCTCTTGTAGTACCTGGTCATACTGAGCTAGCCCGTCTCTTTCTTTGCAGCGTAGCTCAGCGAGACTTTTGTTGAGTCTCCGGTTGGCCTCTCGCTCTTGGCGTATGTCTGACCGAGTCTTGGTGAGTTCTTGCAATAATTCCTTGATCGTCTGAGCCTGTTTTGCTGATTTGGCCTCAAGGTGTGCAGACTTGGCGGTTATCTCCTAAATTTGACTATCTGAGCTGGTTCTGGCAGTTTTGGATGCTCGGATAGCTTGCTCGTTGGAGTCAGCACACTAATCCTTGAGGCTCTCTATTTCATGATCCTTTTTCTTGCACTGCCTTTGCAGACCATCTATGGTGAGGACAGATTCTTGCTCTCTTTCTTCAAGGGCCCTCATCTGGGCTCCCATGATTTCTATCCTCTGGGTCAAGGCATCGACTTGAGCCTGCAGCTCTTCACTATTGGCGCTTGTAATGAGTGTGGTGGATGGTTGAGACATCCCTCTTCTTTGTCTCCACACCTCGTAGTCACTGGAGACAGTCACTCGAGCTTTTCCTAGCTCTCTATCTCCCATATAGACTGGTCTCTCCCATGCTCTTCTCACGGCTAGTGAGTTGGCGATTGTGCATGGGTCTCCGAAGAAACATAGTCCTCCGAGTTCCCCCCGAGAGATGGTAGTTTGGGTTCTCATGAGCTGTCTCATAGCTACTCTAGGTGAGTAGGCTATGCAACCCCTGAGTCCTATCAAGGGTACGTTCGGATAGTCTCCACATCTGATGAGGACTGGGCCAGGTCGGAACCAAGGGCAGACCCAGGATATATTGTTGGCGTCCTTTTGTTCCAACTCGTCCCTCCATTCTGAGGTTAAGCGTCGTTGGAGAGGGATTTTGGAGAAGATCCTTAAAGGATCGGGGAATATCCCCATGTGACTAGAGGCGTAAAGGTGCGTAGCGCTCCACACGAATAATAGTGAAGAGCAGCAGCGAAGTGTTTTTCCTTGCTTCTGGCGGAAAAATTCCACCGAGAGCAAGGTGTTGGCAAGAATTGCAGGCAAGGGACTCTTCGAGTTCACGTCCTAGGCGAAGAAGGCGTCCATGACGGCTTGATCCACTGTGTCGAGGTGGAAGGGAAACAAGATAGTTCCAAAAATGATTAAAGTCAGGGTTTTGTTAAAGGCAACCCACTCTGTCCTTTCTGCCAAGTCGGACAGGTGGTCTTTTAACATTGAGACTTTCCAACCCTGGATGTTCCCTTTTCCTCTCAGGGCAGTCTGCCGGAAGGGTAGTTGAATGATGGCAGCGACTTGTGCTGCAGGAGTATATGCCCCGTGGTAGATATGGACCCCAGCTGATTTGGGCCATTTCAACATAATCTTATACTCCTCCAAGGTAGGCACCATATCGAACTGCGAAAATTCAAAGCATCGCAGACTGGAGTTTCAAAAGTGAATTAATACCCTGAGGAACACTTGATCGACACAGATCTTTAACAGGTCGAGAATCCGTCCATAGGATTTTTCAAAGTCGGCGCGGACCTCTGGTGGCATTACCGCGCAAAGTCGTTCCAACTTCTCAGTATGATATCGGGGAATATCCACCTTCTTAAATTGTCTACTAGTCCCCTCCATTTTCTAAAACCAAAATGCATGTTTTATGAAAATGATGCTTATTTGAATGAATGTGAGTGTTTATTTTTGTTTATCATGTTTTGTATGGTATTTATATTTTTTTCGAAAAAAATAAACTACCTATATGAATGATTTGTGATGTTTATGAATCAGGTCCCATTCATGGTTTTGGAAATATATTTTATTTAGTATTTTATTTTTATTTATTTGTTTATTTTATAGCCTTTTATCTCTTCTGTCGGAACTGCGTGGCTACTTAGCTTACAAAGAACCTGAAACCAGGCTAGCTAAAAGGCAGACTGTCTGAGATAAAATGTGGCTTTATGTGAAAAAAATATTTAGCGTCCCTTATCTCTTCTGTCGGAACTGCGTGGCTACTTAGCTTACAAAGAACCTGAAACCAGGCTAGCTAAAAGGCAGACTGTCCGAGATAAGGGTGTTTATTGTAAAAATAGTTTTTGTGATTTTTCTTCTGTTGTTTGGTTATGCTATGCAATAGACAAATGCAACAAACATATGCACACAAAATTCGATCATCCACGAACACGCGAGAATTCATTTTTAATCACGAGGTAGGGTTTTCCTGTAGAAAAGTGATTTGGCGAAGGTAGGTTCTAACTGTTCTCACCAAGGCTAAGGCCCCCAAGGTGCCCCCATTATAGGGTCCCCACTCTCCAGCCTTCCGACCATGCTTAGCACTAAGGCCATAGTCAGTCTTTGTGCCAAAAGAGGAAGGTTATCACCTTGAGTGGTGGTTTCCGATCACACCGGTGGGCACAAGGCCATCACTACAGCGAACCGTACCTGCCACCCACTCCCTATGGTTTTCTCACTTGCCCCCGGGTATAGAGGGAACTGTTGTGTGCAAGGGTTTGTGTACAGTTTGTATTTCAAACAATTGCGTAAGTATAAACAAGCAACAGTTATTAAAGCCAAACAGTAAAACATGTTATAATACAAGGTAGGGCAAAAGCGTTATTTTCTTGGTTTATTTATTTTTAAGCTGGCCCATCACTAAATGGGATCAACTCTCTAGGCTTCCCCAGTGGAGTCGCCATCTGTCGCCGCCCTCAAAATGAGGGCGGTCGGAGCGACGCGATGGTTTCTAACTCTCTTGATTTTCGCATTTTTTATTGGTGGTTACAACGCCTTTAGGTTGTCCGATAACGGGGCTGAACCTGAGGGCGAGATTTTCGAAAGGGTGCTCTTGGACTGTCCGATAACCGGACTAATCCAAGAGCTAGTTTTGAGGGTTCTCTGGAGTCGCCACCGATGTTTTTACCGAAAACATCGGAAAAGGAGTTTAAAAGGCGTTGGTTTTTGAAAAACCAACTTTGGTCGTTAGAACCAGAGTTGGGTAAGGGAGTTAGTTACGCGTAAAGGAAGTGTTAGTTCCTTTACAACGCCCCTTTCGGGTTCCCTATGATAGGCCAGCTATTCTGTTGATAAATAAACCAGAAAAATACGCTTTTGCCCTTTTATTTTGCGGAATTTAAAGATTACGACTACATGGCCCTAATGTTTATTGCATAATTTAAATAAAGCAGTAAAAGGTAGAGAAAGAGAGTAGAGACCTCCGAAGCAAGCTTTCTATTTAATTCTTCAAAAATAGGGTGCTTTACGGCAGCCCTTCACTCTACACGGCGTTGAAAACCTCTCAAAACGCTCTAAAAACACTCTAAAGACACTTAGAAGCTCCAGAAATGCATCGGAGGGATTCTAGAGAGAGAAACTCTTGATGTGACTAGAGAGAGAGTGAGAAAACCATGTGAAATGAGGGGAAGGGAGGCCCTATTTATAGGGATTCGCGCCTGTCAGGTCGAGACAGCCGTCTTGTTTGACAAGGTCGAGACGGTCGTCTCGACATTCTAGACGGCCTTCTCGTCTCGCAGGAATGGCGAGACGGCGGTCTCTCCAAACGAGACGGCGGTCTCGCCTTTCGCAGGTGGCGAGACGGCGGTCTCGCCTTTCGCGAGTGGCGAGACGGTGGTCTCGCAAAACGAGACGGCGGTCTCGCCACTTGTGCAAGGCGAGACGGCGGTCTCGCCACTTGTGCAAGGCGAGACGGCGGTCTCGAATCTGAGACGGCGGTCTCGACCCCAAAAGGCGAAAATCCTTATTTTTGTGCCAAAAATCCCTCCTATCCTAGTATGGGGACTAATAGTCTCTCCTAGTGGCTTCTTAGGCTTCGTCCATCTTCGAAAAGGAGGTCTTCTGATCTTTATTGTGAGACCGGGCAAGATTTGGGGTCTACAGGGTTATTTATATAAGAGCGGCACATCACACATCACACAAGGACCACGCAGCCACCACACAACCTCCTTTCATCTTCTACAAGTTGTATTCAATTTTTTTACTCTTCTGTCATTATTCTTGTTTCGATTTTAATTATGTCTCTTCTTCTGCGTTTTCGATTTTCCATGGATAGCTAAATCTTTATATTGATTTTCTGAGGAGAATGCAAGTAGATCTTTGAGGTTTTGTTCTTCAATTTCATTTCGTTTGTTGTCTTAACTCTTCATCTTCTTATCTCAGTGTTGAATTATAATCTATTTATGCTTAATAAACTGAAACTAATATCACAGTTTGCTTAATTCTGTGTTAGATATGAGATTTTTTTATGTATGCAATGCTTAATTATATAAGGATAATTTGGGGTTAATCTTCGCTTAGTTGGTTAATTTCATTTTGGAATAAGGGTTAAGGAAAATTTGGGATTAATCTTCAATTAGTTGGTTAATTTCATATTGGAATAAGGATTAAAACAAATTTGGGATTAATCTTCATTTAGTTGATTAATTTTGGATTGGAATATAATTTGGGATTTATCTTCTCTTAGTTGGTGAATTTCGAATTAATTTTGTAACATAGGATAAGTGACACTACATTGGATCAGGAAATCAATTGCATTTTAATCTATTTTTAATCCGCATTTTTATAATCTGCTTTTGTTCTGTTTCATCTAATATTTTAATTCTCAACCCCCCCCCTTTTGTTGTTGTTCTAATTTGAAAAATTGATAAGCTTTGATAGAAATTGTTGGTCTTTGGGAGAGGATCTAGGAAAACTTCCTAGTACTACATTTATTTGTTTTAATTATTTGACCGAGTACAACATCGATAAAATTTGGCGTCGTTGCCGGGGACCAAGATTTTTGTCTAGGTTTTCAATTTTTTTTTATTTCTGTTTTCGTTTTCTATTTGAATATTTGATTTGATTTGTAGTTATTTGAATATTTTATTTGATTTTCAGTTATTTGAATATTTTATTTTTAGTTAGTTTAAGTTATTTGAATATTTTATTTGATTTGTAGTTATTTTCAGTTATTTGACAATTGTATTTGATTTTCAGTTATTTGAATATTTTATTTTAAGTTATTTGAATATTTTACTTGATTTGCGAGTTATTTGAATATTTTATTTGATTTGTAGTTATTTAAATATTTTATTTGATTTCTTGTTTAATTTAACATTCTTACTTCTCTCAATGCTATTTTGATAACCCACTTGGTAGGTTCCTTCTAAAACTCTTTTGAGTTCAAAAAAAAAAGAATTCAAAATTCAAAATTTTTTTATCTAATTTGTTCTTCTAGCTTTATTAAAAAAAATTATTATAATTTGTTCTTGTGTACTCCCTAACCATTCTTGTAGGAAATTTTTAATAAGACATCTTTGAAAGAAATTTTTTTGAAAAACCATTCTCATAGGAAACTTTGGATATAACTTTGTAGTGTGAGAGTGCATGTTTAGGAGGGTTCTGGCTAGGAAAGACTTGGTACTTAAGCGTGTCCATTAGTGACCAACCTCTCTTTCCTGGGAACCTACCTGGTGTACTTATTTATGGTCTACCGTTGTCATTCTAGTAAATAGTTGATTTCTTTTTAGAATTTTTTTAAACTCTTGGGAAATACATGAATTGTTGAATATAGTGCATGACTAGGAGCAATCCTGACCTTTTACAACCTTTTGATCTCGAGATAGACAAAACCTTTCATAGATTAGTTAGACATTCTAGGAATTCATCTCTTGAGTCTGAACCATTAGATAGTCTTAGTGAGAGTACTGCACCTAATATACCTTCTTCTGATAATTTCCAAACTGATAACATGGGTGATCAACCTATTGGACCTCGTGAGAGAACACTTAGGGAGCTTGCTGCTCCTGAATTCACATATGATAACTTATGTATCCAGTATCCTAATGAAGATGTGCCTTATGTTCTTAAAACTGGACTCATACACTTGTTGCCCAAGTTTCATGGTTTTGCAGGTGAAGACCCTCACAAACACTTAAAGGAATTTCACATTGTCTGTTCCACCATGAAACCTGCAAATGTCCAAGAAAACATTGTGTTTCTGAAGGCTTTTCCTCATTCCTTGGAGGGAGTTGCAAAGGATTGGTTGTACTACTTAGCTCCCAGGTCCATTACTAGTTGGGATGATCTGAAAAGGATGTTCCTGGAGAAATTCTTCCCTTCATCCAAAACCAATGCAATCAGGAAGGATATCTCAGGAATTAGGCAATAGGTTGGAGAAAACCTCTATGAGTACTGGGAGGGATTCAAGAAGTTATGTGCAACTTGTCCCCACCACCAAATCTGTGAACAACTACTGCTTCAATATTTTTACGAGGGACTGAATAACATGGAAAGAAGTATGATTGATGCTGCAAGTGGTGGTGCACTTGGGGATATGACTCCTACAGAGACTAGACAGTTGATAGAGAAAATGGCCTTGAATTCCCAGCAATTCAATGTAAGGGGTGATGCAATAGTTATTAAAGGAGTAAATGATATGGCTACAGATTCCTCTACTGAAATAAAAAATTGGACAACAAAATTGATGCCTTAGTGAATTTAGTCACTCAACTTGTTGTAACCCAGAAGAATAATGCTACACCTGAAAAAGTTTGAAGTATTTGTACTTCCATAGATCATTATACAGATGGTTGTCCCTCATTACAATCTGTAGAACCAGATGCTCCCCAAGCCTATGCTGCAAACATTTACAACAACAGAGGTCCACAACAGCAGCAGGATTTTGACTTGGCTTCAAATAGATACAACCTAGGTTGGAGAAATCATCCAAACCTGAGATGGTCCAATCAATAGCCACAACCACAACATCAGCAATAATAACAACATCCTCCCACTTTCCAAAACAATGTTGGATCGAGCAAATATGTGCCTCCACCTTTTAAATAGCAGTATCAGAGAAAAAATGAAGCTCCAGTAACAGCACCAATTCCAGCTCCTCAACCTTCAGTTGAAGAACTAGTCAAGCAAATGACCTTACAAAATATGCACTTCCAACAGGAGACAAAAACTTCCATCCAGAGTTTGACATATCAAATGGGGCAAATGACTACTCAGCTTAATCAGGTACATTCCCAGAATTTTGATAAATTTCCATCCTAGATTGTGCAAAATCCGAAAAATGTCAGTGCCATCACTTTGAGGTCTAGCAAGCAGGTTGATATCCCAGTAGCTGCACTTGTACCAGAAATTGTGCCTGCACCTCAGACAGACAACCTTGCTGCACCAAGTACAAAACGTCCTACAGATGACAGTACAAGACCCTCCAGTTCTACTGCATAGAGTAGTCAGCAGCTGCAGCAACCTCCTATCCCTCTTCCATTCCCTCCAAGAGTAATTCCAAGTAAAAAGATGGAAGAGGTTGACAAAGAGATTCTAGAAACATTCAGGAAGGTGGAGGTGAACATTCCTCTTTTTGATGCCATCAAGAAAATTCCTAGATATGCCAAATTTCTGAAGGAGTTATGTACACACAAGATAAAGCTAAAGGGAAATGAGTGGATTAGCATGGGCAAAATTGTGTGAGCACTAATAGGTAAATCTGTTCCTCAAATTCCTGAGAGGTGGAAAGACCCAGGTAGTTTCTGTGTGCCTTGTTTCATAGGTAATTATAAATTTGAAAATGCCATGCTTGGTCTGGGTGCTTCAATTAATGTCATGCCTCTGTCTATATTTAAATCTCTTTCTCTTGGACCCCTACAACCTATGAATATAGTTATTCACTAGGCAAACAGTAGTGTTACCCACCCTTCAGGTTTCATTGAGGATATCTTAGTTAGGGTTGGTGAGTTGATTTTCCCTACTGATTTTTATATTCTTGATATGGATGAGGGATTTTCACGTGAGTCTGCAACCATTATTTTAGGAAGAGCATTTTTAAAGACTGCAGGAACCAAGATTGATGTGCTTGCAGGGACTTTATCCATGGAATTTTATGACATTGTGGTGTGCTTTAATATTCTAAATGCCATGAAACACCCATCTGAGGATCATTCTATCTTTCATGTTGATTTGATTGATGAATTAATTGATGAATATGTACTTGAATTCTTTCATGATGTTGACTTCCCATCTCTGCATAATTCCTTCACCTGTCTTGCATGTACTGATTCTGAAGTGTGTAGTTCTTGCATTGATCAATTTTTGAATATTGACATTGATACAACTGTTGACATGACTAATATAAATACTGATACACATGCTGATCATGCACATGAATCTGATGCTTTTGGTGTTGTACCTCTTGATTTTGAATTTATAGAGTCAGAATGCACTAACCCTGTTCTAGGAAGTACACATGAATCTGACTTGCAGATTGAGGTACAAGCTGTGGAACTCATTCCTTCTCCTTCTTTGGTTCCTTCTGTTGTTCATCAAACACCCATACAAGAGTTAAAACTCCTACCATAGAACCTCAAGTATGATTACTTGGAGGATGATGACAAGAAATCAGTGATTATCTCCACCTCCCTCAATGCTGATGAAGAGGAGAGATTATTACAAGTGCTTAAATTGCAGAAAAAGGCCATTGGATGGACTTTGGATGATCTTACTGGAATTAGTCCATCCACATGCATGCATAGGATTTCATTGGAGGATAGTGTCAAACCAGTGAGACAACAACAGAGGAGACTCAACCCTATCATCTTAGATGTCATGAAGAAGGAGGTGACAAAGCTTCTACAAGCTGGGATTATTTACCCTGTCTCTGATAGTCAATGGGTGAGTCCAGTTCAAGTTGTCCCAAAGAAAACAAGCATCACTGTGGTGAAGAATGAGAAAGATGAGCTGATTCCATCAAGAGTGCAAAAAAATTGGAGGGTTTGCATTGATTATTAGAAATTCCCACCATGATCAGGGAGTTCTTCTTTCCCCTTCAACTCTTTTACCTTGCTTGTCCTATTTGTTTAGTGGATATGATTGTGTTTACATTGAGGACAATGTCTGATTTAAGTGTGGGGTGGGAGATGTAGGATCGTAGGTTTTTATTCTATGTTTTCTATACAACTTTGCATATTTTTATTTGATTTTTGGGTTTCGTTTAGGTTTTGGGAATTTTTTTTACTCTTGGATATGAGTTGCTTGATACTGTATGGATTGAAATCCTTGTTCTTCTTTGCATGTCAAGTTGATTTTGCGATTTGAGAGGTTGATTTTGAATGTAACAGATTTACGCTATGTGAGGATTTGAGCCACTTTTTATTCTTTTTTGTGTGTTATGCCTCTTGATTGCTTGCACAGTGACCTTGGCTTGGCTCGACTCTTTCTAATGCTTCTTGATTCGCATGCATGTTTGGACCTGATTAAGGCAAATTTTGTTGTGATTAACCTCTAGCCAAATAAGCCTACCCTGAATCGATTCCCTTGATAGCCCCTTTTGAGCCTATGTTTCCCTTTATTTCTTTTGAAGCTCATTACAAGCCTTAAGTGAAGAACCCATGATTACCTTAACCTTAGAGATTTTTGGAGCTTTGGAATCGTTTTGGGAATAACTGAATAAGTGTACGGGTGTGTTTTCATTGGATGATGTACTAGCTAGTTGGTTGTTTAATGTACAATTTATGCAATTCAATTTCAAAAAAAAAAGAAAAAAGAAAAAAGAAAAAAGAAAAAAAAAAGAAAAAGAAAACAAAACGTGAAAATTAAAAGAAAGAAAAGTTGTTATTGAGGAAAAGGAAATTGAAAGGATTGGTATTAGAGGTCTTTGAGCATGCTCTGATGTTTATGTTTTTTATTCCCCATTGCTCCTCTAATTCCTAAGGTTCTTAGCTACGTCCCATATGATATCCTCCACCTTGTCCTTGGCCTCATTACAACCTTGGAAAGACCTTTTGATCCTTGTGTGCATGTGTATTTTGGAGTTGATTTCAGAGGCTTTCCAAGATTATCTGTTGTTTGCTTTCTATGAGTGCTTTGAGAGTATATATACAGTAACCTATACACTTGAGTGATACAGTGCATATCTTGTGAGGTTCTGTTGAATTTAATTCACCTCTTGAGTAGATTGATTTTCTTGACATATTTTGAATTGTTTAAACGATGTTTATAGATGTCTAGTTTCTTTGACTCTTTAAGTGTTGGAGGTTGTCTATTCCTTTCATTTCCCAGGTTTCATTGAGGAGTATGTATATCTGTTTATATTCTTCTTTTTCTTTGTTTTTGTTTTTGTCCTTTGCATGATTTTCTTTAATGTTTTTGAATTTATTTCCTTGCTTTGCTTCTTGATTTTGCCCAAGAGTGCAAAAGGCTAAGTGTGGGGTTATTTGATGAGTCATTATATTCCCATATTTTCTTCCCTTTATGAACTTATTTTAATTAGTAGTTTTGGGCTTAACTTTCTATTATTAGTGAATTTTTACTAATTGAGCTTCATTGGGCCAATAATTCAGATTTTAATTAATTTGAATCTATTTGATCTAATTTTTGCTCATTATTAATTTTAGGACAATTAAAGAAATTTTGGGTCTAGAAGATTGGGCTAGATGTCATATTACAATTTAAAGAAATGTTGGGCTTGAAAATTTGGGTCAAATGTCATATTTTATTCTATACGGGTACTAACATTGGTTCACTATTTTATTTATCATTTTTTCTATAGATCTCCAAAAATCATGATTTTGGAAGCATTATAAACTATACACACTCATATTTCCAGAGGATCCAAAATAATTCAATTCGAAACTAAATTGGAATTTACATAAATTATCCAAAATGGGTCAATCGCACTAGGCCAACCCAATGGAAATGTTTCAGTAATTGAAGTCTCCTAAATTCATTAGACCTTTGACAATAGCAGAAACGGTGGAGTTTGAAAGCTAACTCAAAAGGCTTTCAAAGGAGACCAGAATCACTTAATTTGGATAAGGATTGAAAATACTGCACGTGTTTGAAGTTGGCGGACCTGCACTGAAGCCAACTTATGATGTGTTTTATGGATCAGTTAGGCCTAAACCTAGATTAAGGCACATCACACATCACACAAGGACCATGCAGCCACCACATAGCCGCCTTTAATCTTCTGCAAATTGTATTCAAGTTTATTTACTCTTCTGTCATTATTCTTGTTTTGATTTTAATTATGTCTCTTCTTCTGCGTTTTCGATTTTCCATGGATAGCTAAATCTTTATATTGATTTTATGAGGAGAATGCAAGTAGATCTTTGAGGTTTTGTTCTTCAATTTCATTTTGTTTGTTCTCTTAACTCTTCATTTTCTAATCTCAGTGTTGAATTATAATCTTTTTATGCTTAATAAATCGAAACTAATATCACAATTTGCTTAATTCTGTGTTAGATATGAAATTATGTGATGTATGCAATGCTTAATTGTATAAGGATAATTTGGGGTTAATCTTCGCTTAGTTGGTTAATTTTATGTTGGAATAAGGGTTAAGAAAAATTTGGGATTAATCTTCACTTAGTTTGTTAATTTCATATTGGAACATGGGTTAAAGCTAATTTGGGATTAATCTTCGCTTAGTTGATTAATTTTGGATTGTCGCTTAGTTGGTGAATTTTGAATTAATTTCGTAACCTAGGATAAGTGACACTGCATTGGAATCAAGAAAAAATTGCATTTTAATCTATTTTTAATCCGCATTTTTATAATTTGCTTTTGTTCTATTTCATCTAATATTTTAATTCTCAAAAACCCTCCTTTTGTTGTTGTTCTAATTTGAAAAATTGATAAGCTTTGATAGAAATTCATGGTCTTTGGGAGATGACCTAGGAAAGCTTCCTAGTACTACATTTATCTGTTTTAATTATTTGACCGAGTATGACATCGATCAGTAGTTCCCTCCCTCTACAAGAGCACTTCTCCCTGAATGATAAAAAATTCTTATACTACTGAGCACCGGATGTCTCAAAAGGAGACTTCCTTAACCGACTTAATTAAAAAAGGATAGTCGGAAAGACTACTTGGACTTTGAAACTTAAGTAAAAATTCTTGGAAAAGTTTCAAAGTAGAGAGAGAAGAGAGTACTGCTCTGAATGGTGTGTGAAATGAGAGAAATGGCGCCTCTATTTATAGGCTCGCGCTTCTGGGAGGCCGGGATGGCAGTCCCAAATTTTTTCAGGTGGGACGACCATCTGGACATTTGGGACGGTCGTCCCGGGCTAAAAATGGGCTGAGATGGTCGTTTGGATCTGGGACGACCGTCCCAGGCCCCCAAGGAAGTGAAGACGGCTGTCTGGAACTGGGATGGCCGTCCTGACCCTCTAACAAAAACCCTAATTTTTATTTTTCTAAGAAAACCTTCCTTTTCTTAAATGGAGCCTAGAAAAGGATATTAGGGGCCCAATGAAGCCTTGACCATCTTCGAAACGGAGGATTTATGAACTTAGTGTGAGGTCGGGCAAGATTTGGGATCTACAAGTAGAAACTCTATGAACGACCCCATACTTACGGAGCATGGCTTGCATGGATCTATTGTAGAAATGGGAGCCCTGGTCACTAACAATGGCTCTAGGTATGCCAAACCTGCAAAAAATATGAGATCTAACAAAATCCACAACAACCCGAGCATCGTTAGTCCTAGTGGCCTTAGCCTGCACCCACTTGGAAACATAATCAACAACAAGCAAAATATAAGAGAAACCAAAAGAAACAGGGAAAGGGCCCATGAAATCAATACCCTTGATATAAAAAACCTCACAAAACAACATAGGTTGTTGAGGCATCTGTTGTCTCCAAATAATGGCACCTCCTGCTCTTTGGCACTGTTCACAAGTGCTACTAATCCTCCACGCATTCTTGAAGATGGTGGGCCAATAAAAACCATAGTCAAGCACCTTCCTTGTTGTTCTTTAGGAGGCAAGATGTCCACTAACTGCTGAAGCATGGCATAAATGAAGGATTGACTCGATCTCATGATCTGGAAATCATCTCCTAATCACCTGGTCACTACACATTTTCCATAAATACGAGTCATTCCATATATAATATTTAACATAACTTTTGAGTTTATTAATCTGAGATCTAGATGCTAGTGGGGGAAAAACAAAAGCAACCAAATAATTAACAATATCAGCAAACCAAGGTGTAGGGTAGAAACAAAAATATTAAGGAGCTGCTCTTTGGGGAAGTCATCCCATATAGGAGAAGTGTCAATAGCTCTCTTTATTCTACTTAGATGATCTGCCACTAAATTTTGTGCTCCACTCCTATCCTGAATCTCCAAATCAAACTCCTGTAGTAGAAGCATCCATCGGATCAAACGCGGCTTGGAGTCGGTCTTCTTCAACAGGTACTTTAAAGTTGCATGGTCGGTAAAAACAACAACTCTAGAGCCAAGCAAATATGATGTAAACTTATCAAGAGCAAACACAATGGCTAAGAGTTCTTTTTCAGTGGTGGTGTAATTAACTTGTGCAGCGTCTAAAGTCTTAGAAGCATAATAAATCACCCTAGGCAACTTATTTACTTTCTATGCAAGGACAACCCCTAATGCATAATTAGAAGCATCACACATTAGCTCAAAAGCGATCATCCAATCAGGGGCCTGGATGATGGGGGTGGTAGGCAAAGCAGTCTTTAGGCAAAAGCCTCCTTGCACTTCTTATCAAAGTGGAATGCTACATCTTTCTGTAAGAAGCTAGATAACGGAAAGGCTTTCTTGCTGAAATCTCTGATGAACCTCCTGTAGAAGCCTGCATGGCAAAGAAAAGAACGAACCTCTGGCACGCAATAGGGGTAACGCAGCTGTGAAATAACATCAATCTTGGTAGGATCTACCTCTATGCCTTTACTAGAGATTACATGACCTAAGACTATCCCTTGTTGCACCATAAAATGACATTTTTCATAATTCAAAACAAGATCAGTCTCAGTGCATCTATGTAACACTCTATCCAAACTATCTAGGCATGCATCAAATGAAGACCCATAAACAATGAAATCATCCATGCAACTCTCTATAAAATCACTAAAAATGCTCATCATACACCGTTGGAATCTACCAGGAGCGTTGCTGATGGAACATATTTTTATTGTGTAATTACATATCATTATGGCCCTAATTAATCTCACATTTAGGCTTAATTTTTTTGGTAGTTTAATGTTTGTTAACTATCATTTGAATTGTGGACTTAATTGCAAAACTAATTAAAATTCATGTTTATTGGCAGTTTAACCTTTTCTTAGTGATAAGGACATATCTGAAGCTACGACACTCCAAATTGAGGGATTTAAAGTGCATTGTAAAGATAAGAGGCAAAGCTATAAATGTCTCTCTCATGAGCATTGTCTAAATCCAACCTGAAGATGACCAAATTTGAGGTCAAAACATCATCGCGGAATCTGCCCTACACATGTCCAAATTTGGGTTTGGTTTTGTCATTTTTCATTTTTAGTTTTGGGCCCATGTTGGAATTGTCGCCGTCGTCAAAACGAGAGGCGGTCGGAGCGACGCGATGGTTTCGACCCTCTTGATTTTCGCGTTTTTTGTTGGTGGTTACAACGCCTTTAGGTTGTCCGATAACCGGGCTGAACCTAGGGGTGAGGTTTTTGAAAAGGCGCTCTTGGATTGTCCGATAACCGGGCTAATCCAAAAGCTAGTTTTGAAAGGTTCTGTGGAGTCGCCACCGATGTTTTTACCAGAAACATCGGAAAAGGAGTTAAAAGGCGTTGGTTTTCGAAAAATCAACTTTGGTCATTAGAACCAGAGTTGGGTAAGGGAGTTAGTTACGTGTAAAGGAAGTGTTAGTTCCTTTATGACGCCCCTTTCGGGTTCCCTATGACATAACAGCTATTTAAAAATACTTAAACCAGTGAAAATTACGCTTTTACCTTTTTATTCTGCGGAATTTAAAATTACGACTACATGGCCCTAGTATCTATTGCATAATTTAAAATTAACGTAATAAAGGTAGAGAGGGAGAATATAAACCTCTGAAGCACGCTTTTGTATTAATTCTTTTAAAAAGAGGGTGCTTTGTGGCAGCCCTTCACTCTACAGCGCCGGAAAACCTCTCAGAACGCTCGAAAAACACTCTAAAGACACTCAGAAGCTCCAGAAATGCGTCGGAGGGATTCTAGAGAGAGAAACTAGTGATTTTCTAGAGAGAAGGAGGAGAAAGCTCTGTGTGGTGTGTGGAAATGAGGGAAGGGAGCCCCCTATTTATAGTTTTTCGCGCCTGACAGGTCGAGACCGCCGTCTCGTTTGACAGGGTCGAGACCACCGTCTCGTCAAACGAGACCGCCGTCTCGCCATGCCAAAGTGGTGAGACCGCCGTCTCGCCCAACGAGACCGCCGTCTCGCCTTTCGCAGGTGGCGAGACTGCCGTCCCGGGAAGCGAGACCGCCATCTCGCCATTTCCAGGTGGCGAGACGGCGGTCTCGATTTTGAGATGGCGGTCTCGTCCCCAAAAAGGCGAGATACCTTATTTTCGTGCCGAAAATCCCTCTTATCTTAGTATGGGGCCTAATAGTCTCTCCTAGTGACTTGTTAGGCTTCCTCCATCTTCGAATAGGAGGTCTTCTACTCTTTATTTGGAGGCCGGGCAAGATTTGGGGTCTACAGCTGCCCCCCCTTTACCAGACAGATTGACAGGAAGGTAAAGGAGTTGACCCTCTGGCCCGGTTACCCTTCGGATGTCCCGTCTTGCGGCGGTTGATCTTCTGGGGAAAATGTTGTGTTGTGCACCTCTAGGATACTACTTCTGACGTAGCCGATCCCTTTGGTTAACATGTGGTAGAACCTCAGGATACTCCTTCTGACGGTAGCCGATCCTTCGGTTGATGGGTATAAACCCCCCATCAGGCTGGTAGTTGCAGTCCGTTGTGTGGGACTGGATGGGTATGAACCCCCCATCAGGCTGGTAGTTGCAGTCCATTGTGTGGGACTGGATGGGTATGAACCCCCCATCAGGCTGGTAGCTGCAGTCCGCTGTGTGGGACTGGATGGGTATGAACCCCCCATCAGGCTGGTAGTTGCAGTCCGTTGTGTGGGACTGGATGGGTATGAACCCTCCATCAGGCTGGTAGTTGAAGTCCGTTGTGTGGGACTGGATGGGTATAAACCCCCCATCAGGGTGGTAGTGCGACTTACTGATCCGACTCGGGCGCAAATCAGGCGCAACGCGTGCGCAGGTTGATAGGTATGAACCCCCTATCAGGCTAGTACAGTCCACTGCGTAGGACTGGTGGTAGCGGTGGCTTACTGCTCGGGTGGCTCATGCGCCGATTCCCTGGGGAGTGATTTTTGTGTTGGTAGATGTACTTGGACCTCTTTGAATGGTCTTCCGGGTTGTGCCAGGGATTTTGTGTTTCATCCAACTTTGTTGGTTGCTGAGGACTCTTTGTTTTTTACTTTTGGTGGTGATCATCCGACTCTTGTTGGCTGGTCGGATGAGTCTTGTTGGTTGTTCGACTTTTACTTGGTAGTCGAAGTTTTGTTGATCAAGGTGAGTGGCTTGTCTTAATCCAACCATGTTCTCGCGGTTTTATCTCTTTTTTCTCGCGATTTCAGATTTTGGCTTTTTTATTGAGCGTATGCCTTTTTACTTCTTAGTCTCTTTTTATTACGCTGGCAGGGATGACATTTTTATTTCTTTAGTGATCCACCTAGGAAATTAGTTGACTTCATGGGGATCTGATTTTTTCTTTTCTAGGTATGGAGTATTGGCTCCTTGATTGATGTTGATGCGAGCTATACTTGTGAAGCTCTTATTCTCCATTGGGAGGTGTGGAGGAGACTTTGGGTGAGTGTGCTCGATGACCCATGTGATGGCAATGCTGAGCCATGGGGTAATTTTTGTGTTGCCTCTAGAGTAGGCAAGGATCCTTTTGGGGATGACTAAGCCTTTTCGTCAGCTTTTCTTTCATGATGTTTGATGATTGTGCCCTCTTTTATTGGGTAGAAGAATGATGACTGTAGCTCTTATTTTGATGAGCTGCTTGATTGACGACTTGCCCTATTTTCTTGAGGGCATTATCTGGAGAGTTGGTCTTGATGATCCTGTTTTCAATCACAATCATGGAGCTAGTCTCCTTATACGCATGAATGTTTTTCATTTTTTTTGTTTTTTTATCTGAAGTATTTTTTATTTCTTTCTTTTTTGACAAAGTCGTTTTGTGCGACTACTTGTGTGTGGATGGTATTGATGCAAGTTATTTTAGTTGAGAGCAACTAGAAAGTGACTGGTACTTTCTTCTTCTTCTTCTTCTTTTTTTTTTTGTTCTATTCTTTTGCACTTTTTGTTTTAACTCTGTTTTTTGCCTAGACCGCCCTTTGCGGGTTTTCGATCTAGCAGACTGCCTTGTACTTTTTGCTTGGCCCTGGTTGGTGTCATTCGTCTTGTTTTTATGCTTTCTTGAATTGCTTGTTTTATGCATGATCATATTTCGTTAATACAGAGGCATTCACACAAGTAGGTAAAGAGAAGAAAAGACAATTTTTATTAGTATAAACAGATGGTTTATTTTTACATAGGGATTTACAAAAGAATTTGTAAGCAAGGCTGGCCAGGGTTGGCTAAACTGTATGAGGGTGCCACAATCATGTCTATGATCTTTGTTTCCCCGTTTTTCCCGGTTACTTCAATTGAGATGCTCGAACCCGGAGTGAAGACTATGCAAAGTCTGCTTGCTTTTGTGGAGGTATTACCTTAGTCGCCTTTGCGGTTTTCGGCTAAGGTAATCATTGCTCTCTTTTTTTTTTTTTTTTTTTTTTTTGAAACCTCTAATTTTTGCCTAGGACGTGTCCTAGCGAGGAATATAGACCCTATATTTTGCCCAGGACGCTCTTTACGAGTTTTCATCCTGACGGGTCATGAGCAATGTCTTTAAGCGTAGTATTTCTTTAGCGCATCTGAGTTGACAGGATATCGAAGCTCTTCTCCATCCATGTTGGTGAGGATAAGAGCTCCTCCTGAGAAGGCTTGCTTGACCACAAAGGGTCCTTCACAGTTTGTTGTCCACTTCCCGATTTTGTCTTTCTGGGCTGGAAGCAATTTCTTTATCACCAGTTCCCTTTCTTGGAAAGTGCAAGGATTGACCTTCTTGTCGTAGGCTTTCTTGATCTTCTTTTGGTAAGCTTGCCCTCGACATATGGCGTCCAACCGTTTTTCTTTGATTAGGTTCAACTGATCGTACGGACTTTGGACCCATTCAGCTTCTGTCAATTTTGCTTCCATAATAACTCGCAGAGAGGGTATTTCGACCTCTACTGGTAGTACGGCCTCCGTTCCGTATACGAGGGAAAACGGGGTAGCTTCTGTGGAGGTTCGTACCGACGTTCGGTATCCGTGTAAGGCGAAGGGAAGCATCTCATGCCAGTCTTTGTAGGTTACTACCATTTTCTGGATGATTTTCTTGATATTCTTATTGGCTGCCTCTACTGCACCATTCATCTTTGGTCGGTACGGGGAGGAATTGTGGTGTTGAATTTTGAAGTCCTGACATAACTCCTCCATCATTTTATTATTGAGATTGATCCCATTATCAGTAATGAGCCTATGAGGGATGTCGTACCGACATATAATATTTTTCTTGATGAAGGTGGTCACCACTTTCCGAGTCACATGCGCAAATGACGCCGCCTCAACCCACTTGGTGAAATAGTCGATTGCTACCAAGATGAAACGATGGCTGTTAGACGCTTTGGGTTCAATGGGTCCGATGACATCCATGCCCCACATAGAGAATGGCCATGGCGTAGCCAAGGTACTGAGTGGTGCGGGCGGTACGTGGATATTATCAGCATAAATTTGGCATTTGTGGCACTTTTTGGCGTATTGGTGACAATCGGTTTCCATTGTGGACCAAAAGTATCCTGCCCTTAAAATCTTCTTGGCCATGACATGCCCAGGTGCGTGGGTTCCAAAAGCTCCTTTGTGGATTTCTCTTATCAAGGTCTGGGCTTCTTCATGGTCCACACACCTTAAGAGAGTGGAATCGAAGCTCTTTTTGTAGAGGGTTCCTTCAATCAACGTGAACCCTACGACCCTCTTACGAATGGTTCGTTTGTCATTGTCGCTGATTCCTTCAGGATATTCGCCCCTCATGAGGTACTGCTTGATGTCATGGTACCAGGAGTTTTGGTCGCGCTCGCTATTTACTGCCATGCAAAAAGCTTGTTTGTCATGCAGCTTAACTTGGATGATTGGCATCTCATGTTCTTGATATAGGGCAAACATGGATGATAGAGTGGCAAGGGCGTCAACACATTGATTGTCTTCCCGAGGGATGTACTGGAAGGTAACACTTTCCATTCTTGAAACTAAGTCTTGGATGTGTTCTAGATATGGGATTAGTTTTGAGTTTCGGGTTTCCCATTCACCTTTAAGTTGGTAGATGACAAGGGATGAATCACCAAAGACTTTGAGCTTGGTAACCCCATGATCTAAAGCCGCTTGGATCCCTAGCGCACATGCTTCGTACTCGGCCATGTTGTTGGTACAATCAAAATTTAGTCTGGCCGTTACGGGAATGTGTTTCTTTTCGGGGGATATCAAAATTGCTCCTATCCCGTGTCCAAGCATGTTTGAAGCCCCATCGAAAAACATAGTCCATGCTTCTTCTTTGGTCTCTTCGTGTTCAATATGCATTATATTCTCATCGGGAAAGTCATCTTGTAGGGACTGATATTCGTTTGTTGATCCATGGGCTAGATAATCCGCTAGGGGACTTCCTTTAATAGCTTTCTGGGTGACATGAATGATATCAAATTCTGAGAGGAGAACCTGCCACCTAGCTATTCTTCCAGTTAGAATGGGCTTTTCGAAGAGGTATTTGATCGGGTCCATTTTGGAGACCAACCATGTTGTATGCCGAGCCATATATTGTCGGAGGCGCTGAGTGACCCACACCAATGCGCAACAGGTTTTTTCGAATGGTGTATAACGGGTTTCATAATCTAGGAATTTCTTACTCAGATAGTAAATGGCTCGTTCCTTTTTCCCAGTTTCGTCATGTTGGTCGAGCACACATCCCATGGACTCTTCAAGTATTGACAAGTATAGGATCAGAGGTCTCCCTTCAACGGGTGGTACCAATACTGGTGGATTGGTTAGACAAGCTTTGATTTTATCAAACGCTTGTTAGCATTCTTCATTCCACACCGTTGGCTGGCTTTTGCGCAATAGTTTAAAGATGGGTATACATTTGTCCGTCAATTGTGCGATGAAACGGGCAATGTAGTTAATTCGACCTAGAAAACCTCTGACCTCCTTTTCTGTGCTTGGTGGAGGCATTTCCAAAATTGCCTTGGTTTTGTCAGGGTCCACTTCAATTCCCCTTTCGCTGACAATGAATCCTAGGAGTTTTCCTGATCGTACTCCGAAAGTACATTTTGCTGGGTTCAGTTTGAGTTGATACTTTCGGAGTTGGTCAAAGAGCTTTTTGAGATATTGAATGTGGTCCATTTCATTTCTGGACTTGGCAATCATGTCGTCCACATATACTTCTATTTCCTTGTGGATCATGTCATGGAATTGCGTGACTAGCCCTTTGATAAGTTGCCCCTGCATTTTTTAGTCCAAACGGCATTACTCGGTAGCAAAAGGTGCCCATGGTGTAATGAAGGAGGTTTTTTCTCTGTCCTCAACGACCAACTTGATTTGGTTGTATCCCGCGTACCCATCCATGAAAGAGTAAAGTGTGTTGCTAGCGGTATGGTCTACCAGCGTGTCTATATGCGGTAGGGGAAAGTCATCTTTTGGACTTGCTCGATTGAGGTCCCTATAATCCACGCAGACCCTGACCTTCCCGGTCTTTTTGATGACGGGTACTATGTTGGCCAACCATTCTGGGTATTTGGAAACTACAAGGAAATTGGCATCCAACTGCCTTTGCACCTCCTCCTTTATCATTAAGGACCAGTCCGGTTTGATTCTTCTGAGTTTTTATTTCACAGGTCGGGACCCCTCTTTTAATGGCAATCTATGTTCCACTATACTAGTGTCAAGCCCAGGCATGTCATGATAAGACCAAGCGAATACATCTATATATTCCTTCAAAAGCCGTATCAATCCCCTTTTTATGCTGCTTTCTATTTGGGTACCGATCTTCACCTTTTTCTCATCATCCCCTTCTCCCAAATTAACGGTTTCTATCTCTTCCTGATGAAGTTATATGATACGTGTTTCTTTTTCCAACATTCTTTGCATGTCCGGAGAGATGGTCTCCTGCTCACTGTCGGACTCGACCCATTCGCTTTCAGTTTCTGGGGTCCATAGAGATTCATCAATCACACACATGATGCGTTTTAGGTTCTGTTTTAGTCATAGATTTTATTATTCAATTTATCTTTGAAAGAATAATAAATAGAAGAGGGAAAAGAATGAATATGACAAAATGCCTCGTGTATTAAAGAGAATGAAGATGTATGTACAAGCCCTTTTAATCAAAATTCCTGCGGCCACGGGCGGGGATCGCAGGAGATATAGAGAAAAGCTTAAAAAAATAGACACCCTATGGCTGATCCTCCCAGTCCTCCCTCTCTGCTACTCTGGCTTTGATAGAGGTTTGGCGTCGACATCGGAAGCAGAGGAGTTGAAAGTTATCCACCCGGCGTCGATTAGTTCTTGAACCCGATACATCGTAAGATGGTTCTTTGGGCAGGTCATCCCGGTGTATTTGGGGAAATCCGGGATCTTGAATTTGGGAGGGAAGTGGATATTCTTCACTAGGCACATGTCCGCCACCTCCTTTGTAAGTGATGAAGATCTTATTGAAATTCTCTGACAAAGATCCTGTTGATTTGATGAAGTCAAAGATAAAGTCAAAGTCAACGTTGTAGCAGTCAACAGTCACTTAGATAAAAGAGTAGAAAGATTAGTGTGTCCGCTGCTATGCTTAGGTATAATCATTTTTATCCTTTCTGTTGCATGAGGTTTCTTCACTTAAAAGATTTTGCAAAATGCCTCTAAAATCGTTTAAACAAGTTAAAAACAAAGTATTTTGACAAAAGCTTTCTTAAACAAGTTTTTAACTGATACAGTTTTGAAATAACCGATTAAAATCACTTAGAATGTTCAGAGAAGTGTTTTTGCAGTATTTTAATCGATACAACTTGGTTTTAATCGATTAAATCCACTTAACATTCAGGATAATCGATTAGAATGCAATTATAACCAATCAGAATCAGGATGATCGATCAGAATGCAATTATGACCGATCAGAATCATTTATGATCGATCAGAATTTAGTTATGACCGATCAGAACTCTTTTAATCGATTAGATCTCGTTTCAATCGATTAAAACAACTTAGAAAATTTCTACAAAGCGTTTTAATCGATTAAAACTTATTTTTATCAGTTAAAATAACTTGGAAAGTTTTACAATAAAGTTTTGCAGTATATTAATCGATTGAAACACGAAACAATCAATTAAATCAAATTAGAAGATTTTTTGTAAAGTGTTTTAATTGATATAAACGTTGTCGTATCAGTTAAAACAAATCTGTTAAAGAATCAAGAACGTATTAATGGATTAAAAGAAGTTTTAACAGATTAAAACTGCACTTTTAACAGATTAAAAGAATATTTTAACAGATTAATTAATACAGCTGTTTTTAAAATCTTCTATAAAAACAGAGTTGCTTGAACTTTTTAAACACACATTGAACATCAGTTTTTATACATCCTTGATCAATCAATCAAGCAAACTTTAGCACTATTTTCAAGAAAGATTCGCGTCAATTTTTGAGAAGTTCTTTGAAAATCTTTCTTGAGGCAACTTGATTTCTTTTGAAGAAGAAACACTTACAGCAGAATTGCATAAACTGGTTTGAGCATTCTAGTTTCTTCTTTTTCATTTCTTTACATTCTTTTCGTATTGTTTGGTGCCTGGAATTTGGGCACTGGTTTCTCTGCAGCTGGAATTTGGTTGTAGAGGTTGTCAAGAACTGGAATTTGGTTCTTGGTAAAAGGTTAGGTGTTGGTGCCTGGAATTTGGGCACTGGTTTCTCTGCAGCTGGAACTTGGTTGTAGAGGTTATCAAGAACTGGAATTTGGTTCTTGGTGAGAGGTTGTTTGCAGGAACTGGAATTTGGTTCTTTTGGTAGATTAAGTGTAAGATTGTAAATCTGTAAAACATTTGATCTAGTGGAACCCAGCTAGAATTTGGCTGGAGACTAGACGTAGCCCTGGTATTGGGTGAACCAGTATAAAACACCGGTGATATCTTTCTTAACCTTTCTCTATTTTAATTCTGTCGTTGCATTTATATTGATTGATTGCTTTGTAATTCAAGAACAGATCTGAAATCTTAATTTTTGAATTAGATAATCTGTTATTTACGAAAAACTTTCAAAGATCAATTCACCCCCCTCTTGATCTAAAACTACTTTTCTAACAATTGGCATCAGAGCGAGGTGCTTGAAAGTTATTCAAGTTCTTCGATCCATGGCTGAAAACAGATTACGGTTTTCTGAGGGAGCTTCTATTAACAGACCTCCACTATTTTGTGGAACAGATTATCCTTTTTGGAAAATTAGGATGAAGATCTTTATTGAATCCATTGATAGAAATGTGTGGGATGTAATTTCTAATGGCCCTTTAATTACAGAAAAAGAATGGTCCAGTCTAAATGATGAGGAAAAGAAAAAAGTTCAAAATGATTGCACTGCTAAAAATATAATTACTTCTGCACTTAACATGGATGAGTTTTTCAGGGTCTCCCAATGCAAATCTGCCAAGGAGATGTGGGATGTTCTTGAGGTTACTCATGAAGGGACAGCAGATGTAAAAAGAGCCTATGTAGCATGGGATGACAATGACACTTCATCAACAGACAATTCTGATAATGAAGAAGCCAACCTGTGTCTAATGGCAAATCAAAATCTTCAATCCAGCAGTGTAAGTTCTAATTCTTCTTCAAACTTAGTGGATTATAATTCATTACAAGAAGCATTTAATGAAATGCATGAAGAGGCTAAGAAACTACAAAAAGAAAATAATAGGCTAAAAGGATTGAATAATTGGCTAGTAAATAAAGTAGACTCTCTTGAAAAGAGAATTCTTGAAGATGAAACTGATTGTGATTTCTTAAAATTAATTCATGATAATTCTGATTGTGCATGTAATAAACCCTGTAATAATTGTTCAAAATTACAAAAGAAAATTAATTTTTTATCACAAACCGTTTCAAGATTTACACAAGGTCAAGCTAATCTTGACGTTTTACTTGGGTCACAAAAACTAATTTTTGACAAATCTGGAATAGGATTTAAATCTAGGATGAAATTCAGAAAAACAAATGTAAATAGGAAATCATACTCTGTGATTAAATATTTTTACTGCATGAAAAGAGGTCATTCAGTAAAATACTGTAGAATTAAAAAGTATGCTATTCCTAAAGGAAGAATGAAATGGATTCCAAAGTTAAAGTCATTTCAAATAACCTAATTGGACCCAGTAACTATAAAGGGTACTAGAAACATATTAAATTTGTTTTGCAGGAACAAAATTTGGGAATCCCTTAGAGTTCAAAGCAGCGAATCAGGTTCTGCTTTCATAAACTGATTGTTTTAATTGATATAAAATAGTATTAATCGATTAAAATAACTTACAAAGGATATCAGAAAATTTGTCCGTACCGTTTTAATCGATTGAAATGTCGAATTAATCGATTGAAATGTTCTCAGGATTTAAGTTTAGCTGTTTTAATCGATAAAAAAGAATTTATATCAACTAAAAATACTAAGATGTAAAATTTAATCGATTCCTTTTCGTTTTAATCGATTTAAATTCTGTTATCATTTTATTAATTTCATCCTATACAAGAAACAATCGATTCCTTTATGAAATAATCGATTATTTCACTGTAACAGTTTCAAACCTAATATTAGAAGATCAAATTAATAGGTTAATCAGTTGGTTAATCGATTGATTTGTTTCTGAAAATTAGTTTTATAACATCCAATTAAAGATTGGTAAGCAAACCAAATTCAAAATCCCAAGTTTTTATGGTAATCAAAATCTGCATAATTCTTTAAAATATTCTTTGACCAAGTCAAACATCTTTCCAAGAACAAAATAGCTGATGTGCCCAACGTCCAGAAATTTGTGCCTTTGTCTTTGGTAAAGGGGACAATTGCAGTTAAAGCTGAAGCATTGCAGTTTTGTCTCTTTGAATTTCAAAAACTTGAAATCCGTTTCTTCATCAAACCAGGTTCTGAACTTATCATTTCTCAACTTATCATATTTCTTCTGTTTTCATATTTTCAAAATCTCCTCTCAAATCTCTGTTGCAAACATGATCAGAAGCAACAAAGAAATCCTTGGTTTCACTATAGTATATATTAGAGAATTTAGTTTCTTTCAGTCATGAATAGCGGCAAGACAATCATGAAAAATGCCGAATGAGTTTCGGACATAGTCTGTTATGGAACGTGCCCATATCCAATTTCCTTTCAATAGCACAAATTCTCATGATTGGAAAGCGAAGGCTGAAAAAAATCTTTCAATTGGAAACTAGACTAGTGGCATAATGTGGGAAGTTATTTCTGTTATTCATGGATGGAAAGGCTCTTTCATGACAGCAACATTGCATACATCAACCCAGTTTCAAGAATAAATCTTGGGAACAAATTTCACAAGATATGTCATATCAATTTGATGATCGTGCTTTTGAAGATATTGTTGAATTAGTAAGATTGTAACAAGAGGAAGATTTGGGAGAATATTTGGTATGAAAACTAAACTGAAAAAAAAAATCTGTGAGAATTCATAAACCATAGTCTCTGCAAGAAGGTATGCATCTTGCAAGACTTCGCTGCAAACAAGAGTCCAATTCAGAAACACAAACAAGATATACAAGAACATGGTCAACTCCGGTCATTCTACAACCAATTTGAAGCTTTAGGTGTTTGTTTCAGCAACTACCGATTCGAAAGGTAGCACCTCAACTTCCATATTTAGAAAGGAAGTTACTGACATAATTGCAAAGGGATTGTGTAGGTTATGTGGTGACAAATTATATCAACATAGACATAATTCTAGCTGCAGATGTCTACGTACTTTACATGGAATGCTGGGTGGTAATACATTGCAAATCAAAGGAATTATCAAGAAGTAGACTGTTCCTTTTTCTTATGGACACTAGGAGTACACATAATTTCATTAGTGACAAATGGGTCAAGTTATTGGTACTGAAAACATAGCTTATCATGAATTTTTCAGTGATGGTTGCTTCTGATAATAAGTTGTTGATTACTAGGAAGTGTGAACAGATAACTTGGAGATTCAATGAACACACGTTTACATTAAATTTCTTGGTATTACCTAGCAATACATTTGGAATAATTTTGGGCATGCATTGGTTCAAGGCTCTTGGTGAAATTCATTGGAATTGTGCAACTTTGATAATTCGTTTTAATCATCAAAGATCACAAGGTGATACTGTAAGGAGACAAATCTGAGACAGAAATCCAAGAATTGAATGGAAAGCTAAAATTGGCAAAGGGTATGTTTGGCAGTGCAGGGATCAATTTTATACTCGATGATCTGGCATCCTTAGCAACAAACCAACAAGATCTTGTTCGAGTGATTCTAAAGGAGTTTCGGATGTTATTATGGAACCATGGCAACTGGGATGATTGAATTTATGGATTAAAAGGGTCCATTCCTTTCTTATCCCTTCTTATCTTTCATTCTTTTGATGCTTATTCTAAATTTCTGGGTCTGTAATATTACTGGTTATATACCAGGCACAATCTCTCTAGCTTTGAATTAATATAATGTAGGTTTAATTCGAATCAAACTAGCATAGATAGATTTCAACATAGATCCCTGAGAGTTTTAGCTGATACAAAATGGAATTAATCTATTAAATTGATTAAAGGAAACACTTTTCATAACAAAATAATAGATTAAAACTTCGTATCAATCGATTAAAATCTTTATAAACTAGCTTACATCAGTTAAATTAGTTAAATAAGATTTTATTCTGATTTTGATGGACCTATTAGTTAAAATTTAATCGATGTAGTTGATATTATTGTTAAACATTCTTCTAGCTGATTAGTTTTACAAAATATCCACTAAGATTAGGCGTGATAAATTCGCATCAAATCTTTCTTAGTTTTCAAAACTGAGTGTTTTATTCAATCAAAAATCTTTTAAATCGATTAAAAGAATTTATACAACATTTTTCCTTACTGTTTTAATCGATTAAATGTCGAAATAATCGATTAAATGCACTTATGTCTTATATTTCAAAGTCCTTCACTGTTTTAATCGATTAAACATTTATTTCAATCGATTAAAATCATTAAACATAAACTTTTTAATCGATTTTTCCTGTTTTTAATCGATTTTTATTCTGGAAAGAAAAATTAAAGGCTTTAGTTAATGGTTGTTCTTGTAACATGCTACTAAAGCGTGATTCCCTTATCTTTACACGTGTTAATTGTTTTCATTACAAACGTGTTAATGAAGATAAGTTTGAATCAACTTTGATTGATCTTTACATAAGTAAAGTATCGTATTTTTAATTTTTTTTCTATTTTCAAAATCTTTTCAATACATACCTATGCATTGTTTCTCTTCAGTCCCCTATTTTTTTTATAAAGTCAAAAGGGGGAGAATAGTTGCTTTAGTTACTTTACTTTTGATCAGAGATAATTCTTTATTTAGGAAGCAACAATTTAGGGGGGAGAAATAGGAAAATAATTCATTTCTTTATTACTCACTAATCTGTTTTATCAAGTGACTTCTTTTGCAGAGTTATTTTTCAAAGTGGTGTTTGTCTTCATCAAATAGGGGGAGACTGTAAGTGATGAAGATCTTATTGAAATTCTCTGACAAAGATCCTGTTGATTTGATGAAGTCAAAGATAAAGTCAAAGTCAACTTTGTAGAAGTCAACAGTCACTTAGATAAAAGAGTAGAGAGATTAGTGTGTCCGCTGCTATGCTTAGGTATAATCATTTTTATCCTTTCTGCTGCATGAGGTTTCTTCACTTAAAAGATTTTGCAAAATGCCTCTAAAATCATTTAAACAAGTTAAAAACAAAGTATTTTGACAAAAGCTTTCTTAAACAAGTTTTTAGCTGATACAATTTTGAAATAACCGATTAAAATCACTTAGAATGTTCAGAGAAGTGTTTTTGCAGTATTTTAATCGATACAACTTGGTTTTAATCGATTAAATCCACTTAACATTCAGGATGATCGATCAGAATGCAATTATAACCAATAAGAATCAGGATGATCGATCAGAATGCAATTATGACCGATCAGAATCATTTATGATCGATCAAAATTTAGTTATGACCGATTAGAACTCTTTTAATCGATTAAATCTCGTTTCAATCGATAAAAACAACTTAGAAAATTTCTACAAAGCGTTTTAATCGATTAAAACTTATTTTTATCAGTTAAAATAACTTGGAAAGTTTTACAATAAAGTTTTGCAGTATATTAATCGATTGAAACACAAAACAATCGATTAAATCAAATTAGAAGATTTTTTGTAAAGTGTTTTAATTGATATAAACGTTGTCGTATCAGTTAAAACAAATCTATTAAAGAATCAAGAACGTATTAATGGATTAAAAGAAGTTTTAACAGATTAAAACTTCACTTTTAACAGATTAAAAGAATCTTTTAACAGATTAATTAATACAGTTGTTTTGAAAATCTTCTATAAAAATAGAGTTGCTTAAACTTTTTAAACACACATTGAACATCAGTTTTTATACATCCTTGAGCAATCAATCAAGCAAACTTTAGCACTATTTTCAAGAAAGATTCGCGTCAATTTTTGAGAAGTTCTTTGAAAATCTTTCTTGAGGCAACTTGATTTCTTTTGAAGAAGAAACACTTACAGCAGAATTGCATAAACTGGTTTGAGCATTCTAGTTTCTTCTTTTTCATTTCTTTACATTCTTTTTGTATTGTTTGGTGCACTGGAATTTGGGCACTTGGTTTCTCTGCAGCTGGAATTTGGTTGTAGAGGTTGTCAAGAACCTGGAATTTGGTTCTTGGTAAAAGGTTAGGTGTTGGTGCCTGGAATTTGGGCACTTGGTTTCTCTGCAGTTGGAACTTGGTTGTAGAGGTTATGAAGAACTGGAATTTGGTTCTTGGTGAGAGGTTGTTTGCAGGAACTGGAATTTGGTTCTTGTGGTAGATTAAGTGTAAGATTGTAAATCTGTAAAACATTTGATCTAGTGGAACCCAGCTGGAATTTGGCTGGAGACTGGACGTAGCCCTGGTATTGGGTGAACCAGTATAAAACACCGGTGATATCTTTCTTAACCTTTCTCTATTTTAATTCTGTCGCTGCATTTATATTGATTGATTGCTTTGTAATTCAAGAATAGATCTGAAATCTTAATTTTTGAATTAGATAATCTGTTATTTGAGAAAAACTTTTAAAGATCAATTCACCCCCCCTCTTGATCTAAAACTACTTTTCTAACAACCTTGACGTCGAAGTTGTGCCCTTCTACTGCTTTGAGCCTCTCCTCTAGGGCGGAGAGTTGCTGTTTGGACACTTCTGGGGTAAGGATGCGTGCAGTCTTAGCATCCTTCCCGTCATAGAAGTATTCCTCTTCCTCTTCCTCATGGTGAGGGATGTGTTCAGCTTGGTCTTCGCCCTTACTCTGACCCTGGCGTACGACCTCCATCAGTTGGGCCACTTGCTCGCGGAGGGTATTGACCTCTGCGGTGAGCTTTCGGTTTTGCTCTTCTAAATTTTCCATTGCTTTGGCTTTTTGTGCGCGAGTGCGAGTGGGGAGAGGACCAACCACTTTCTAGAATGCCTGAAAAAGGTTTATTAATGCATGTTGAGTGTTTTAAACTAACATGGATATGCTTATGCATGAGAGATTCTTTTTGAATGATGCTGAATGCGCTCTCACTTTTTATTTTCTCTCTTGGTTTTTCTTTACTCATGATATGATGTAATATGAATGATTTGACTTTGTCAGAAGTTGATTTGCCTATTTTTTAGTATATATATTTTTTATTTTATGTTTATTATTTATAGCCTTTTATCTCTTCTGTCGGAACTGTGTGACTACTTAGCTTACAAAGAACCTAAAACCAGGCTAGCTAAAAGGCAGACTGTACGAGATAAAATGCGGCTTTATGCGAAAGAATATTTAGCGTCCCTTATCTCTTCTGTCGGAACTGCGTGGCTACTTAGCTTACAAAGAACCTGAAACCAGGCTAGCTAAAAGGCAGACTGTCCGAGATAAGGACGTTTATTAAAGAAAAATATTTTTGTGATTTTTGTTCTGTTGTTTGTTTATGCTATGCAACAAACAAATGCAGCAAACATATGCACACACAATTCGATCATCCACGAACAGGCGAGAATTCGTTTTTATCACGAGGTAGGGTTTTCTTGCAGAGAAGTGCATTGGTGAGGGTAGGTTCTAACTGTTCTCACCAGGCTAAGGCCCCCAAGGTTCCCCCATTATAGGGTCCCCACTCTCCAGCCTTCCGACCATGCTTAGCACTAAGGCCATAGTCAGTCTTGTTGCCAAAAGAGGAAGGTTATCACCTTGAGTGGTGGTTTCCGATCACACCGGTGGGCACAAGGCCATCACTACAACGAACCGTACCTGCCACCCACTCCCTATGGATTTCTCACTTGCCCCCCACTACTAAAAATTCTCATTTTTCATGGGAATATTTTTGCAAATTTTTTGTAAAATTTGCAAGAAATAAGTTTTCTGTAAATTTAAACAAATTTTTGCAAGAAAATTGGCAGAAAAAAACTAGTTTTGTAGTAGTGCCCAGGTATAGAGGGAACTGTAGTGTGCAAAGGTTTGTGTACAGTTTGTATTTCAAACAATTGCGTAAGTATAAACAAACAACCGTTATTTAAAGCCAAATCGTAAAACATGTTATAATACAAGGTAAGGGCAAAAGCATTATTTTCTTGGTTTATTTATTTTTTAAGCTGCCCATCACTAAATGGGATCAACTCTCGAGGTTTCCCCAGTGCAGTCGCCATTTGTCGCCGCCGTCAAAACGAGAGGCGGTCGGAGCGACGCGATGGTTTCAACCCTCTTGATTTTCGTGTTTTTTGTTGGTGGTTACAACGCCTTTAGGTTGTCCGATAACCGGGCTGAACCTAGGGGCGAGGTTTTCGAAAAGGCGCTCTTAGATTGTCCGATAATTGGGCTAATCAAAAAGCTAGTTTTGAAAGGTTCTGTGGAGTCGCCACCGATGTTATTGTTGAACATTCAAGGACTCGATGTTGCACTTGATGGACATGAAGGTTGTTGATTTTGATGATGATTCAAGAACTCAAGAACTTAGAGAGTTGAAGACTTGTTTTGTAGTGTAATAACTCTGTTTTAATTAGATTGAGTCTGTAATTTTAGTGTTTAAGATAGCCGGTACATAGTCTGCACCTTAGAAGCTTCAAAAAGCTCAAATTTATCATCCAGGCTCGGCTTTAATCGATTAAATAGGGAAATAATCGATTAAAACAGTGAGAAAAATCATTTTCTGTAACTCACTGGTTTAATCGATTAAACCAACTTTTAATCGATTATCAGGCGGTTTAATCGATTAAAACAGAGAGATTTGGGTTCTGTTGATTTTTGGCTCTGGTTTAATCGATTAACACTTCTTTTAATCGATTAAACCAGTCACATTTTGAATTTTAATTTCAAATCAAACCTATTTTCGAAAACCCTATTCCCAAGAACCCTAGTTTCGAAATCCCTAATTCCTAAACCCTAATTTCTCTACTTAAACTCTTCTATGGCACTCAGAAAAGTAGAACAACCTTTTCCATACAAAAGTTAAGTGTTGTGAGTGCCAGAGAACTGTTTGTTGCAAGGAAAGGGGGCTTTTGGAACCTGGTGTGGCTAGAAGCGATAAGAATCACTAAGTGGAGTTCTTAGTGGATTGTGTGTTGTGCCATCTCTAGGGAAAGTTGTTCATCATCTCTTGTGGATTTCAAGAGAGGTGTTTTCTTATCTTTATCTTTTCATTGTAATTTGTTTGTAACAACTTTGATCATAGTGACAACGTTAATCCTCTGTTTGAGTGATTAGCAACTGGACGTAGGGTCTTTTGATCCGAACCAGTATAAATCTCCTGTGTAAGATTTCTATCTTTTCTCTATTTACATTTACACAGTTTTTAATCGGTAAAATTTGGGGAAAATTTTGAAAACCTAATTTTTATTAAGAAACCAAATCACCCCCCCCCCTCTTGGTTTTTGTTCGACAACGCGAACATTCCGCTGCGCGATTCTAACAAGTGGTATCAGAGCTTGCTTTCATAGTCATTCAAATTTTCGAAAATGGTCGAACAAAATCAAACTTTTGCCGAAGGTGCGTCTATCAACAGACCCCCACTTTTTGCGGGTCAAAATTATCCTTTTTGGAAGGTAAGAATGCAAATCTTTTAAGAGTCTGTTGATAGAGGCGTATGGGACGCTATTTTAAACGGTCCTTTTATTCCTAAAGTTTTTGAAAATGGAGTAGAAGTACCAAAACAATTTTCTAGATGGTCGGATGAAGAAAATAGGAAAGCCCAATATGATGTTAGGGCTAGAAATATAATTTCATCTGCTTTAACCCTTGATGAGTTTTACAGAATATCCATTTGTAAGAGTGCTCAAGAGATGTGGGAAAAACTAAAAGTAACTTATGAAGGAACCAATGATAGTGACTCAGAAATAGAAGCCAACATTTGCTTGTTGGCAAATGACATCATTTCTTCCGACTTTGAGGTAAGTGATTCTGAATCATCTTCAAGTGATGATGAAAATAATTATGATGAACTGCAAAATGCATATAATGAATTGTTTAGTGCCTTTAAGGATTTGAAAAATGAATATAAATCTGTGAAAAAGAGTTTAAGTAGATCCGAAAAGGAGATTGACTCATTAAAAACGAAAATCACATGCTTAGAGGAAAAAGAAACATTAAAAACGAAAATTGCATGTTTAGAGGAAAAGGAAACCATAGAAACGAAAATTGTATGTATAGATGAGAATGATGATAAGAATATAGTATGTGCATCATGTAAAGAGTATGAACATGATATTGATTTACTTAGACATTTGCTTGATAAAGCTAAAAAGGAATTAAGTGATAGTTATAAGAATAAGGATAGTGTTCAAATTAAAGAAAATTGTCATGTTCCTTTGAAAAAGCCTAAAATTAAAAATAGAAGAGTATGGGTTGAAAAAGGAACTAAAACTTCAATAGTTAGAAATGTATCATATTCTAAAATTATATCTAATGCATGCTTTTATTGTATGAAACATGGTCATACTTCAAATAGATGTAAAATTAAGCATTTTGGTGTTCCTAAAGGAAAATATATTTGGGTTCCTATAGTTAAATGAATTATTTGTCTCTTGTATTTATTCAAAGAAAATTGATCATTTAGTATGTTTTAAATAGAATGCTCATTAGGTCAATTATTAAATCTACTCCCTATGAATTGTTTAATGGTAGAAAGCCTAATGTTGCTCATTTGAAAATTTTTGAATGTAAGTGCTTTGTATTAAATAATGAAAAGGACAACTTAGGAAAATTTGACTCTAAAGCTGATGAAGGCATTTTCTTAGGTTATTCATTAACTAGTAAGGCTTACAGGGTGTTTAATGAAAGTGATGAAGATCTTAGTGAAATACTTTGGCAAAGATATCATTGATTTGATGAAGTCAAAAATGAAGTCAAAAGTCAACTTTGCAGCGGTCAACAAGTCACTCAGATAATAGAGTTAGAAGATTTAGTGTGTCTACAGAAGGCTTAGGTAAAACCACTTTATCTTTTCTGCTGCATAAAGTTTCTTCACTCAAATGATTTTGCAAAATGCCTCTAAAACAGTTTTAAACAATTAAAAACAAAGCATTTTGACAAAAGCTTTTCTAATAAATGTTTTTAACTGATAAAGTTTTGAAAGAACCAATTAAAATGGCTTAGAATGATCAAAGAAGTGTTTATACAGTATTTTAATCGATACAAATTACTTTTAATCGATTAAAACTCTTTAGAACCCATTATGACTGATCAGATTTTAATATGAGCGATAAGAACTTATTTCAATCGATTAAAACACGTTTCAATCGATTAAAATCACTTAAAGGGTCAGAATGATCGATCAGAATGCAGTTATGACCGATCAGAGTTGGTTATGATCGATCAGAATTGAATTATGACCGATCAGATCTGTTTCAATCGATTAAAACGCATTTCAATCGATTAAAACAACTTGGAAATATTTTGTGAAGAGTTTCAATCGATTAAAATGCATTTCAATCGATTAAAATAACTTGGAAAAATTTTGTACAGAGTTTCAATCGATTAAAACGCGTTTCAACCGATTAAAACAAACTTGGAAAAATTTTGTACTAAGTTTTAATCGATTAAAACTTCTTTTTATCAGTTAAAACAACTTGAAAAGTTTTATGAGAAAGTTTTGCAGTATATCAATCGATTAAAACACGAAACAACCGATTGAATCAAACTTAGAAAAGTTTTGTAAAGTGTTTTAATTGATATAACCGTTGCAGTATCAACTAAAACAATTTTGTTAAAGAAACAAGAACGCATTAATGGATTGAAAGGACTTTTAACATATTGAAACGGCTATTTCAACAGATTAAAACAAACTTTCAACAGATTAATTAATGCAACAGTTTTTGAAATTACTCTTTAAAAACAGTTTTGCTTGAACTTTTTAAATACACATTGAATATCAGTTTTTACACATCCTTAAGCAATCATTCAAGCAAACCTTAGAACTTTTTCAAGAAAGATTCGCAACAATTTTTTTTGAAGTTATTTTTGAAAATCTTTCTTGAGGCAACTTGCATTCTTTTGAAGAAGAAACTCTCTGCAGATTTGGATAAACTGGTTTGAGCTTTCTAGTTTCTTCTTTGTAAATTCTTTTTCATTCTTTTGTATTGTGTTGTGCCTGGAATTTGGGCACAAGTTTCTCTGCAGCTGGAAGTTGGTTGTGGAGGTTATCAAGAACTGGAATTTGGTTCTTGGTGGAGAGGTTGAGTATAGGAACTGGAATTTGGTTCTTGTACTTGTGTGGTGCCTGGAATTTGGGCACTTGGTTTCTCTGCAATCTGGAATTTGGTTGTAGAGGTTATCAAGAGCTGGAATTTGGTTCTTGGTGGAGAGGTTAAGTGCAGGAACTGGAATTTGGTTCTTGTGTTAGATTAGGTGTAAGATTGTTGAATCTGTAAAACATTTAATCTAGTGGAACCCAGCTGGAATTTGGCTGGAGACTGGACGTAGCCCTGGTATTGGGTGAACCAGTATAAAATACCGGTGAAATCTTTCTTAACCTTTCTCTCTTTAAATTTAGTTGCTGCGCTTATTTTGATTGATTGCTTTGTGATTCAAGAATAGATTAGTAAACTTAATTTTCGAATTAGATAATCTGTGATTTGCGAAAAACTATCAAAGATCAATTCACCCCCCCTCTTGATCTAAAACTACTTTTCTAACAATTGGCATCAGAGCAAGGTGCTTGAAAGTTATTCAAGTCTCTTGATCCATGGCTGAAAACAGGTTATCATTTTCTGAGGGGGCATCTATTAACAGACCTCCACTATTCTGTGGAACAGATTATCCTTTTTGGAAAATTAGGATGAAAATCTTTATTGAATCCATTGATAGAAATGTTTGGGATGTTATTTCTAATGGTCCTTTAATTACAGATAAAGAATGGTCCAACTTGAATGATGAGGAGAAGAAGAAAGTTCAAAGTGACTGCACCTGCAAAAAATATAATTACTTCGCACTTAACATGGATGAATTTTTCAGGGTATCCCAGTGCAAATCTGCCAAGGAGATGTGGGATGTTCTTGAGGTCACCCATGAAGGGACAACGAGATGTAAAGAGAGCCAGAAAGCATACTTTAATAAGAGAATATGAGTTGTTCAAGATGCAGACTGGTGAAAGCATTGCGGATGTGCAGAAACGATTCACTCACATCATTAACCATTTAATGGGCTTAGGTAAGACATTTGATAAGGAAGAATTGAATATTAAAGTGTTGAAATGTCTTGAAAGGTCTTGGCAGCCAAAAGTCACAGCAATATCAGAATCAAAAGATCTGTCTGCTATGACAACAACTTCTCTGTTTGGAAAACTTAGAGAACATGAAATGGAAATCACAAGATTCAATGAACAAGAAGTTTCTGAGAAGAAGAACAGAAGTATTGCACTTAAAGTTGAAGAAAATCAAGAATCAGAGGAAGAGAATGAGAACCTTGGACTGCTTGTTAGGAAATTCAACAAGTTTCTCAAGAAAAAGATCCAAGACAAGGAAAGACATAAGAGGTATGAGAAAAGAACTGATTCTTCTAACTTTAAATGTTATGGTTGTGGCAAACAGGGCCATGTCAGGATGGAATGCCCAGAAAGAAACAAACAAAGTGAGAAGAAAGAAGAAAAAGCAAAAAGAAGAGCCTATATAGCTTGGGATGACAATGACACTTCATCAACAGACAACTCTGATAATGAAGAAGCCAACCTATGTCTAATGGCAAGTCAAAATCCTCAATCTAGCAATGTAAGTTCTAGTTCCTCTTCAAATTTAGTGAATTATGATGCATTACAAGAAGCATTTAATGAAATGCATGAAGAGGCTAAGAAACTACAAAAGAAAACGATAGGCTAAAAGGGCTAAATAATTGGCTAGTAAATAAAGTTGATTCTCTTGAAAAAAGAATTCTTGAAGATGAAACTAATTGTGATTACTTGAAATTAATTCATGCTAATTCTGATTGTGCTTGTAATAAACCATGTAATAACTGTCCTGAATTACAAAAGAAAATTGATTTCTTATCTCAAACTGTTTCAAGATTCACTCAAGGACAAGCCAATCTTGATGTTTTACTTGGGTCTCAAAAATTGATTTTTGACAAATCTGGAATAGGATTTAAATCTAGATCCAGGAAAACAAACACAAATAGGAATTCATACTCTGTAATCAAATGTTTCTACTGCATGAAGAAATGTCACTCGGTCAAATATTGTAGAATAAAAAAGTATGCTATTCCTAAAGGAAGAATAAAATGGGTTCCAAAAATCAATTCATTTCAAATAACCTGATCAGGACCCAGTAATCATAAAGGGTACCAGAAAAATTCTTAACTTGTTTTGCAGGAACAAAGTCTGGGAATCCCTTGGAGTTCAGAGCTACAAATCAGGTTCGTTTGTCTAAACTGATTGTTTTAATTGATATAAACCAAGTATTAATCGATTAAAATAACTTACAGAAGATATTAATAAATCTGTCTAGTACAGTTTTAATCGATTTAAATGCGAATCAATCGATTAAAATGTTCTCAGGATTTGAGTTTAACTGTTTTAATCGATTATAATGAATTTATATCAACTAAAATCAATAAGGTATCAAATTTAATCGATTCATTTTTTGTTTTAATCGATTTAAATTCTGGTATCATCTTCTAAATCTCTTCCAGTACAGATACAACCAATTCTTTTAAGTATTAATCTATCATTTTTACTATTACATTTTCAAATCGAATATTAAAAATCAAATTAATAGAATAATTTGTTGTTTAATCAATTTGTTTCTGAAAATCAGTTTCATAACATCAAATTGAAGATTGGTAAATGAATTCAAATCAAAAACCCAGGTCTTTATGATAATCCAGAATCTGCATAATGTGTTTAAAATTTCTTTGACCAAGTCAAACACATTCCCAATAGCTGCAGTACCCACTATCCTGAATCATCAAACCAGGTTCTGAACTTATCATTTCTCAACTTATATCTTTCTTCTGTTTTCATATTTTCAAAACCTTCTCTCAATTCTATGCTGCAAACATGATCAGAAGCAACACAAAAATCCATAGTTTCACTGTAATATTCATTAGAGAATTTAGTTTCTTTCAGCCTTAAATAACGGCAAGACAATCATGAATAATGCCGAATTTTCTTTCAATGGCACAAATTTTTAATTGGAAAGCGAAGGCTGAACAAATCTTTGAATTGGAAACTCGACCAGTGACATAATGTGGGAAAGTTATTACTGTTATCCATGAATGGAAAAGTCTTTTATTCTGACAACAACATAGACATGATTCAAACTGTAGATGTCTACTTTTCTCTTAATACTTTACATGAAATGCTGCGTGATAATTAATATTTGCTTCTGATAATAAATTGTTGATTACTAAGAAGTATGATCAGATAACTTGGTCACACGTTTACATTTTATTTCTGGATATTACCTAGCAACATATTTGAAATAATTTTGGGCATGCATTAGTTCTAGACTCTTGGCGAAATTCATTGGAATTGTGCAACTTTGATAATTAGTCTTAATCATCAAAATCACGAGATATCACTGTAAGGAAACCAATCTGAGACAGCAATTCAAGAATTGAATGAAAAGCTACAAGTGCCACAGGGAATGTGTGTTTTATGGTCAGTACAGGGATCAATTCTATACTGATGATCTGGCATCCTTAACAACAAACCAACAAGAGGATCTTTCAGTGATTCTAAAGGAATTTCAGATGTTTTGATGCCCATGATAATAGTGATGTATGAAATATGTAGGGATATGGTCATTGACCGGGGAATCCTGGACTGTTGTCATCACTAGTTCTATTTTGTATACATGTGTTCCAGTATATGATACCACTGGAAACAACAAAGTTGAAGAAAATTCATTCCTCAAAGATGATAATGACTGATCCATTTGAAGGGAGGAATAACACGCTATCATTTCCTACATACTACATTGAGAATGTAGTTATTTGCTTGAATGGTGATGACTGCAAGGTTTGAAATGGATTGGCTACTATTAAAGGAGAATCTGATCTCGGTACATCATTAACCTGTGATTCATGCAATTTATGGTATCGTGCATTCTGTGTGGGATTTGATACTAAATGTATGTCAGTCAGTACATGGTGTTGCCTCTAATGTGTAGTAGATGATAAATCCATTGTAAGTCAACCGTGAACTGTAATGCAGAAAATAGTAACAGTAAATGCCATGCAAAAGATTCCTTTTCAGGAAAAGTTTCTGTGTCTATTACTGATACAGGAAAAACAGCTGTGGTGTCTCAATGGTTGATAAGCAAAATTGGTTTCAGCAAAAAGTGAAGTCTATGGCCTTTTAAAGATGGTAAGGATAAAATGACTGAATCATGAATTCTGATACCGGACACAAATAATCAGGGAAGTATGGATAAAAAGGGTCCCTTCTTACCTTATCTCTTATATGTTATTGCTTTTTTATGCTTATTTTTCTGGGTCTGTAACATTACTGATTATATACCTGGCACATTTGCTTTAACTTTGACTAAGATAATGTAGGTTTTAATTTGGATAAACCTAACATAGATAGAATTAGATCATAATTCTGATATTGTTAGATCTATTAATGAAAAGATAATCAATATAGTTGATATTGTTGCTAAACACCTTTCTAGATAATCAGTTCACAACATATCTACTAAATTAGATATAAGAAATTCGCATCAGATATGTCATAGTTTTCAAATCTGAATGTTTTAATCAATACAAAATCCTTTATGCCACAGTTTTCATTATTGTTTTAATCGACTAAAAGTCGAAATAATTGATTAATTGCACTAAAGTTTTATGTTTTCAAATTTTTAAATGTTTTAATCGATTAAACCCTTCTTTCAATCGATTAAAATCATTACCAAAAACATTTTAATCGATTCTGTTCTGTTTTTAATCGATTTTTATTCTGGAAAGAAAGATTAAAGGCTTTAGTTAATGGTTGTTCCTGTAACATGCTACTAAAGCGTGATTCCCTTATCTTTACACGTGTTAATTGTATTCATTACAAACGTGTTAATGAAGATAAAGTTTGAATCAACTTTAATTGATTCTTTTCATGAGTAAAATATTGATTTCCTTTTTATTTTCAAAAACTTGAGCACATTTCAAATCTTACATTTTTTATTATTTCTCTTCTATTCCCTACTTTTGATGAAGTCAAAAGGGGGAGAAATAGTTGCTTTACTTGAGGATAAATTTAGAAAAATAACTCTTACATTAAGAGAGCAACATTTTAGGGGGAGAAATAAGTGTTAGGGGGAGAAATAAGGACATTAATACATTTTTTAATTTCTCACTAATCTGTATTATCAAAGTGACTTCTCTTGCAGAGTTTGTTTTTCAAAATGGTGTTTGTCTTCATCAAATAGGGGGAGACTTAAAGTGATGAAGATCTTAGTGAAATACTTTGGCAAAGATCTCATTGATTTGATGAAGTCAAAGATGAAGTCAAAAGTCAACTTTGCAGCGGTCAACAAGTCACTCAGATAATAGAGTTAGAAGATTTAGTGTGTCTACAGAAGGCTTAGGTAAAACCACTTTATCTTTTCTGCTGCATAAAGTTTCTTCACTCAAATGATTTTGCAAAATGCCTCTAAAACAGTTTTAAACATTTAAAAACAAAGCATTTTGACATAAGCTTTTCTAATAAATGTTTTTAACTGATAAAGTTTTGAAAGAACCAATTAAAATGGCTTAGAATGATCAAAGAAGTGTTTATACAGTATTTTAATCGATACAAATTACTTTTAATCGATTAAAACTCTTTAGAACCCATTATGACTGATCAGATTTTAAATATGAGCGATCAGAACTTATTTCAATCGATTAAAACACGTTTCAATCGATTAAAATCACTTAAAGGGTCAGAATGATCGATCAGAATGCAGTTATGACCATCAGAGTTGGTTATGATCGATCAGAATTGAATTATGACCGATCAGATCTGTTTCAATCGATTAAAACGCATTTCAATCGATTAAAACAACTTGGAAATATTTTGTGAAGAGTTTCAATCGATTAAAATGCATTTCAATCGATTAAAATAACTTGGAAAAATTTTGTACAGAGTTTCAATCGATTAAAACACGTTTCAACTGATTAAAACAAACTTGGAAAAATTTTGTACTAAGTTTTAATCGATTAAAACTTCTTTTTATCAGTTAAAACAACTTGAAAAGTTTTATAAGAAAGTTCTGCAGTATATCAATCGATTAAAACACGAAACAACCGATTGAATCAAACTTAGAAAAGTTTTGTAAAGTGTTTTAATTGATATAACCGTTGCAGTATCAACTAAAACAATTTTGTTAAAGAAACAAGAACGCATTAATGGATTGAAAGGACTTTTAACATATTGAAACGGCTATTTCAACAGATTAAAACAAACTTTCAACAGATTAATTAATGCAGCAGTTTTTGAAATTACTCTTTAAAAACAGTTTTGCTTGAACTTTTTAAATACACTTTGAATATCAGTTTTTACACATCCTTAAGCAATCATTCAAGCAAACCTTAGAACTTTTTCAAGAAAGATTCGCAACAATTTTTTTGAAGTTATTTTTGAAAATCTTTCTTGAGGCAACTTGCATTCTTTTGAAGAAGAAACTCTCTGCAGATTTGGATAAACTGGTTTGAGCTTTCTAGTTTCTTCTTTGTAAATTCTTTTTCATTCTTTTGTATTGTGTTGTGCTTGGAATTTGGGCACAAGTTTCTCTGCAGCTGGAAGTTGGTTGTGGAGGTTATCAAGAACTGGAATTTGGTTCTTGGTGAAAGGTTTGGTGCCTGGAATTTGGGCACTGGTTTCTCTGCAACTGGAATTTGGTTGTAGAGGTTATCAAGAACTGGAATTTGGTTCTTGGTGGAGAGGTTGAGTACAGGAACTGGAATTTGGTTCTTGTACTGTGTGGTGCCTGGAATTTGGGCACTGGTTTCTCTGCAACTGGAATTTGGTTGTAGAGGTTATCAAGAGCTGGAATTTGGTTCTTGGTGGAGAGGTTAAGTGCAGGAACTGGAATTTGGTTCTTGTGTTAGATTAGGTGTAAGATTGTTGAATCTGTAAAACATTTAATCTAGTGGAACCCAGCTCGAATTTGGCTGGAGACTGGACGTAGCCCTGGTATTGGGTGAACCAGAATAAAATACCGGTGAAATCTTTCTTAACCTTTCTCTCTTTAAATTCAGTTGTTGCGCTTATTTTGATTGATTGCTTTGTGATTCAAGAATAGATTAGTAAACTTAATTTTCGAATTAGATAATCTGTGATTTGCGAAAAACTATCAAAGATCAATTCACCCCCCCCTCTTGATCTAAAACTACTTTTCTAACATTTAATAGAAGAACTTTGAATATAGAAGAATCTATTCATGTTACATTTGATGAAATTGTAGACCTTGGGGGAAATCCTCTTGAGTCAAATAAAGAACTTGCAGGTGATGATGAGTATATAAGAGAGGCTCTTAATGAATTATATTTGGAAGAAAATGAGCCTTCTCAAACGCCTGAATTAGCAAAAGAATGGCAATCACCTAGAGGACTCTCAATGGAAAATATCATTGGTGATATATCAAAAGGGGTAAGAACTAGAAATATGACTAATTTCTGTATGTCTGTAGCTTTTGTGTCACAGATAGAACCCAAAAATGTTGAGGAAGCACTTAAAGATGACCAATGGTGCATTGCCATGCAAGAAGAACTTAACCAATTTGAAAGGAATCAAGTCTGGGAATTAATCCCAAGAGAAGAGTCACATCAAGTAATTGGAACTAAATGGGTATTTAGGAATAAACTTGATGAAGATGGGAACATAACAAAGAATAAAGCCAGACTTGTTGCAAAAGGCTATTGTCAGGAGGAAGGTATAGATTATGATGAAACTTATGCTCCTGTTGCCAGGTTAGAGGCTATACGCCTACTTCTTGCCTATGCATCTTTGATGAAATTTAAATTATATCAAATGGATGTTAAAAGTGCATTTTTGAATGGTTTTATTAAAGAAGAAGTTTATGTGGAGCAACCCCCTGGTTTTGAGGATTTTAGTTTTCCTAATCATGTTTTTAAATTAAAGAAAGCATTATATGGGTTGAAACAAGCTCCTAGATCTTGGTATGAGAGGCTAAGTAGTTTCCTAACTTCAAATGATTTTACTAGAGGAAAAATTGATTCTACACTGTTTATAAAGAAAGTAAAAGAACATATCTTATTGGTCCAGGTATATGTTGATGATATTATTTTTGGATCAACTGATAATTCGTTATGTGTAGAATTTGCTAAGATAATGCAGGGAGAGTTTGAAATGTCTATGATGGGAGAATTGACATTCTTCCTTGGACTACAAATCAAGCAACTTAAAGATGGAATTTTCATCTCTCAAACCAAATACTGCAAAGAGATCCTTAAAAAGTTTGGAATGGACACCTCAAAGGAAGCTAACACACCCATGGGAACTTCATGCTATCTAGACAAGGATGAATCAGGTTTTGAAGTTAATCAAACTATGTATAGAGGTATGATAGGATCACTATTATACTTAACTGCAAGTAGACATGATATTATGCATTCTGTCTGTGTGTGTGCTAGATTTCAGGCTTGTCCTAAAGAATCTCATCTAATTGCAGTGAAACATATTTTAAAATACTTAAAAGGAACTACTGGTTTTGGTTTGTGGTATCCGTCTGATGCTTGTATGAGTTTAATAGGATATTCTGATGCTGATTATGGTGGATGTAAAATTGATAGGAAAAGTACTAGTGGGACATGTCATTTGTTAAGTTCATCCTTAATATCTTGGCATTCTAAGAAACAGGCATGTGTTTCTTTATCTACCACTGAAGCTGAATATATTGCAGCTGGTAGTTGTTGTGCTCAAATTCTGTGGATGAAACAACAGTTAGAAGATTATAGTATCTTTTTAAATGACATTCCGTTGATGTGTGATAATACGAGTGCAATAAATCTTACTAAGAATCTAGTAATGCACTCTAGGACTAAACATATAGAAATAAGACATCACTTTTTAAGAGATCATATCAGCAAAGGAAACTGTAAAATAGAGTATGTAGATACCAAACGTCAATTAGCAGATATATTTACTAAGCCTTTACCCAAGGATAGATTCTATGATCTTAGAAGAGATTTAGGGATATTAGAAATAGCTTAAATTCTGCTTAATTTGACTATTTTTGGATGGTTGTAATGTTATAATTCATTTTGTAGGATGTTCATAGGTTATCATGTGTTAAAACACTTAAAACAGGGTATTCCTCTCTGGAATAATCGATTAATTCGTCCATTAATCGATTAAAACCAGTAATAATCGATTAACAACCCAAAATGATCGATTAAATGGGTCTGGAAGTGATTTAATCGATTAATTTGAATTTTAATCGATTAAATCCGACCAAGTTTGCTTCCTAGTCGTTGCCAACGGATATTTTGACCATTATTCCCTTCCATATGAACGTTGGAGATGCTTGGTTATAAATAGGGACCTTCATTTCACTTCTACTCACTTCTATCTCTTGAAATCAAGCTATCTTGCCTTATTCTAGCTATCTTGCCCTCTTCTCACTACACTTAGCTTTATAAATCTTCTTATTATTCTTCTAATCTTTCAATGGCCTCATCTTCTCGTGCTAAGATCCCTACTAGAAGAAGATCTGCACCCTCATCTCGACCCCGTCCTAATTCTGTAGAAGGATGGATTTCTGATACAGATGGCCAACAAGAATTTCTGACCTACTGGAAAGAATGGGCTATTATTTCTCCCAAGTTTCTTATTGGTGAGCAATTCATCAATAGGGGATTCAATTTTCCCAACCTTCTTGAAATTCAAGGAGTTCTTCCCTTCATCCAAATGCAAGGTACGTATTATCCTGACCTTGTTAGGGTATTTTACTCTAGATTTAAATTTAGAGATCAAATTGCTACCTCTAGAGTAAAAGGCGTCACAATTATTCTTGACGATGATATTTGGGAAAACGTCGCTCACTTTCCAATTAGAGAAGATGCTATTAACATTTATGGTGAGCTAGATGATTTTGACAGGTTCTTAGCTTACCGTTCTTTTCTGCGAAATCCCTCCATGGAGATTGGGTGTCTCCTTCATGTTGGACCTTTAAAGAAGGAGGAACGCATGATTCTCCATCTAATTGTCTGGATCCTATGTCCTCGAGCTACAAATCATGCCCAATGCTCTTCAATTGATCTTAGAATTATTCATGCCATAATGAATAATGAACCTTTAGATTGGGGTGTTCTTGTCACAATGACCATGTTAAAAGAAAAACGTCATCCCACATTCAAAATTCCATATGCTTTACTTGTCTCTTGTATTCTTGAATATAAAGGAGTGAATGTTGAAGGTGAACAAGCAGTTAGAACAAATAACTTGAACCGCATGCTGGACAGCACATTGATTCAACTCCAAATGGTGCGTGTCAATGATATTTATGTTCACAAAGATGACGTTCCTAATCAAGGTGATGCTAATGAAGATTCTGATGAAGATATGTCTCCAGCTGCTGAGTTTCCCTCAGACCAAATCCAAAGTGTTGGAACTTCCTCTACTCATCATGAAACCCGACAATCCATGGAAGACATGTTATCTGACATGAATCAGAGGATGCAATCATTTTTCACTCTTTCTAGAGTACGACATGAGGAAATAATTCGCCGTATATCTGATGTAGATGATAAAATGTGCCGTTTAGAAAATAGATTTGATGCACACTTTAATGATGATGATAGTGCAGAATTTTAAATGTTGTTGATTATTTTCTTGTTGTTATTTTCTCTTGTTATTGTAATGAATGATTGTTTTCTGCAATAAAATATGATGTTTCTTTGATGCTTTGATTGAGGGGGAGTTATCTCCAACTTATGCATATTTTGAGGGGGAGCCCTTATGATTGTTATTTGCAGAGTTATTTTTGATTATAATCAAAATAGGGGGAGAAATATTTAAAGCCTCTCATGAATTGCATTTAAATTTTATCTGGTATGGTTAATGTGTTTGTTAGTATGACAGATAAAACAGGTTATTACAAGGCTTTAAAAGATAATTTTGATCTTCATCAAAAAGGGGGAGATTGTTGAACATTCAAGGACTCGATGTTGCACTTGATGGACATGAAGATTGTTGATTTTGATGATGATTCAAGAACTCAAGAACTTAGAGAGTTGAAGACTTGTTTTGTAGTGTAATAACTCTGTTTTAATTAGATTGAGTCTGTAATTTTAGTGTTTAAGATAGCCGGTACATAGTCTGCACCTTAGAAGCTTCAAAAAGCTCAAATTTATCATCCAGACTCGGCTTTAATCGATTAAATAGGGAAATAATCGATTAAAACAGTGAGAAAAATCATTTTCTGTAACAACTCACTGGTTTAATCGATTAAACCAACTTTTAATTGATTATCAGGCGGTTTAATCGATTAAACCTCCTTTTAATCGATTAAAACAGAGAGATTTGGGTTCTGTTGATTTTTGGCTCTGGTTTAATCGATTCAAACTTCTTTTAATCGATTAAACCAGTCACATTTTGAATTTTAATTTCAAATCAAACCTATTTTCGAAAACCCTATTCCCAAGAACCCTAGTTTCGAAATCCCTAATTCCTAAACCCTAATTTCTCTACTTAAACTCTTCTATGGCACTCAGAAAAGTAGAACAACCTTTTTCATACAAAAGTTAAGTGCCGTGAGTGCCAGAGAACTGTTTGTTGCAAGGAAAGGGGGCTTTTGGAACCTGGTGTAGGCTAGAAGCGATAAGAATCACTAAGTGGAGTTCTTAGTGGATTGTGTGCTGTGCCGTCTCTAGGGAAAGCTGTTCATCATCTCTTGTGGATTTCAAGAGAGGTGTTTTCTTATCTTTATCTTTTCATTGTAATTTGTTTGTAACAACTTTGATCATAGTGACAACGTTAATCCTTTGTTTGAGTGATTAGCAACTGGACGTAGGGTCTTTTGATCCGAACCCGTATAAATCTCCTGTGTAAGATTTCTATCTTTTCTCTATTTACATTTACACAGTTTTTAATCAGTAAAATTTGGGGAAAATTTTGAAAACCTAATTTTTATTAAGAAACCAATTCAACCCCCCTCTTGGTTTTTGTCCGACCATGCGAACATTCCGCTGCACGATTATAACAGTTTTTACCAGAAACATCGGAAAAGGAGTTAAAAGGCGTTGGTTTTCGAAAAACCAACTTTGGTCATTAGAACCAGAGTTGGGTAAGGAAGTTAGTTACGTGTAAAGGAAGTGTTAGTTCCTTTACGACGCCCCTTTCGGGTTCCCTATGACATGCCAGCTATTTAAAAATACTTAAACCGGTGAAAATTACGCTTTTACCCTTTTATTCTGAGGAATTTAAAATTACGACTACATGGCCCTAGTATCTATTGCATAATTTAAAATTAAAGAAATAAAGGTAGAGAGGGAGAATATAAACCTCCGAAGCACGCTTTTGTATTAATTCTTTTAAAAAGAAGGTGCTTTGTGGCAGCCCTTCACTCTACAGCGTCGGAAAACCTCACGGAACGCTTGAAAAACACTCTAAAGACACTCAGAAGCTCCAGAAATGCGTCGGAGGGATTCTAGAGAGAGAAACTAGTGATTTTCTAGAGAGAAGGAGGAGAAAGCTCTGTGTGGTGTGTGGAAATGAGGGAAGGGAGCCCCCTCTTTATAGTTTTTTGCGCCTGACAGGTCGAGACCGTCGTCTCGTCTGACAGGGTCGAGACCGCCGTCTCGTCAAACGAGACCGCTGTCTCGCCATGCCAAAGTGGCGAGACCGCCATCTCGCCCAACAAGACCGCCGTCTCGCCCTTCGCAGGTGGCGAGACCGCCGTCCTGGGAAGCGAGACCGCCGTCTCGCCATTTGCAGGTGGCGAGACGGCAGTCTCGATTTTGAGACGGCGGTCTCGTCCCCAAAAAGGTGAGAAACCTTATTTTCGTGCCGAAAATCCCTCATATCCTAGTATGGGGCCTAATAGTCTCTCCTAGTGACTTGTTAGGCTTCGTCCATCTTCGAATAGGAGGTCTTCTACTCTTTATTTGGAGGTCGGGCAAGATTTGGGGTCTACAGGAATGCTTCGAGAAGATCCAATAAGTGGGTGCAGAGGGGGAGAGGGGAAGAAGCCTAATAAGGCAGAGATAATAAGAGGAGGCAGCAGCGACTGTACGGTTTGATTTTTATTGTTTTAACTTGGTTTTTCCTGCACTTCGTTTTGACTGTTCCAGACTCATTGATAGATTAATACAATTCATTTTCGTTTTTTGCTGCCATTACCATTTTACATTTTTCCACTTCTATTCCATTTTCGTTTCTATAGTTCAGTTTCTGTCTCAGTTTCAGTTTCAGTTTCATATTTTAAATTTTGCTGCAATTCGTTTTCTGCATTTCATATTTGTTGTTAATGTCCTGCTATTCCGCTGTTACCATCTTCCATTGCTATTGTAATTTCGTGTTAATGGATAGCTAAACCCGGAGTGTTAGGCCCTTGAAGGATTGTAATCTCTATTGAGAGGTTCTCTGCACTTAGTGTCCAGTTTAGTTCCTTGTAGTTGATTCTCTACACTGGACAATTAAATGTAAGTCATGCTTAATGAATTTGGGTTTATTGTATCTAGTATCATGAGTTGCTTAATCTTGTGGGGAGAATCGATAACATACACGTTTGCTTAATTCGTGTAAGGAAAAATTAAGCTAGATAGATTTTATGTTATGAACCAAGAACATCAGAGATGCATTCTGTTCAAGGGCCTAATCTGTTTTAATCTGCATTTATATAATCTATTTTTGTTCTATTTCATTTAATCTGATAAATACCAAAAACTCCCCCCCCCCCCCGATTTCTGTTCCAATTCAAAAACATGAAAAGCCTTTTATAGAACTTCGTTGTCCTTTGGAGACGACCTAGGAAGAGCTGCCTAGTACTACATTTAATCACAAAATTTGACCGAATACGACTCCGATCAGTTGCATAGGCCAAAAGGCATCGTCCTATAAGCAAAGGTACCAAAGGGGCAGGTGAATGTGGTCTTCTCCTAATCCTCAAGAGTAATATGAATATGAAAATAACCAAAGAATCCATCAAGGAAATAGTAGTGGGATTTTCCTGCCAGACGCTCAAGCATTTGATCAATGAAGGGAAAGGGAAAATGATCCTTTCTTGTTGCTTGATTTAATTTCCTATAATCAATGGAGACCCTCCAACTATTTTGTACCCTTGTTGGAATGATCTCTTCTTTCTCATTCTTCACCATAGTGATGCCTATCTTCTTGGGGACAACCTGAACTGGGCTCACCCACTGACTATCAGAAATAGGATATATGATCCCAGCTTGTAGAAGCTTGATCACCTCCTTCTTTACCACATCAAGAATCACTGGATTGAGCCTTCTCTGTGGTTGTCTCACTGGTTTAGCTCCATCCTCCAAGAGTATCCTATGCATGCATGTAGATGGGCTGATACCAAGAATGTTAGCTAGAGTCCAACCAATAGCTCTTTTATGCTTTCTCAACACATGCAACAACTTTTCTTCTTGTTGGACATCAAGGGAGGTGGACACTATCACCGGGAGCTTCCCATCCTCATCTAAATATGCATACTTGAGATTTTCAAGTAGAGGTTTAAGTTCCAAGGTGGGTGGCTGAACAATACTAGTGGACTGCACCTCAACAATCAAGTCAGATTCACATGTACTTCCTGCAACATGGTTAGTACATTCTGACTATATAAAATCAACATCAAGAGGTACAACACCGGAAGCATCAGATTCATGTGCATGATCAGAATGTGTATCAGCATTTATATCAGTCATGTCAATAGTTGTATCAATATCAATATTCAGAAACTGATCAATGCAAGAACTACACACTTCAGAATCAGTACATGCAAGACAGGTGAAGGAATTATGCAGAGATGGGAAGTTAACATCAAGAAAGAATTCAAGTACATGTTCATCAATTAATTCAACAATCGAATTAACATGAAAGACAGAATCATCCTTAGATGGGTGTTTCATAGCATCATGGCTGTCGAAGCTAGCCACACAATCATCAAATTCCATAGAAAGTGCACCAACATGGACATCTATCTTAGTTCGGGCTGTCTTAAAATTGATCTGCCTAAAATATGTTAGACAAATGGCATCTAGAGCGGGGGTGAATAGATTCACAAATTAAAATAGATGCCAAATTAAAAATTTATTTTATATGTCTAATAACTTGTTAATTCAATTTTAATTATCAGATTGAATTCATATAAAATGGAAGCAATATAATTAGAGAGATAAAGGTAAAAATACAAGTGAACAGTTATAAGGAAAATAAAAGCCAAGAGTCATAAAGTGAAGAGAGATGAGCACACATTAATTTATATTAGTTCGGGTATAACCAACCTTACGTTCAGATCCCAATCACCTCTAACACAAGAGTGACCCCAATACACTATCTTTAAAATTCAGTCTACAAATTACAATAAACTCAGCAAAGGAACCAGTAAAGAGTAAACTAATTAAAATGACAATCACCTCCTTAGAAACCCACTAAGGATGAACACTTCCCTAGAATCCCACTAGGGATGAACACCTCCTCTGAACAAATCAAAGGATGAAAAGCACCTCCTTTGCAACCAATACACAAAGGATGAACACCTCCCTAGAATCACACTAGGGATGAACACCTCCCCTGTCGCCGCCGTAAAAAAAAAGAGGCGGTCGGAGCGACGCGATGGTTTTTCGACCCTCTTCGTTTTTCGCATTTTTTATGGGTGGTTACAACGTCCTTAGGTTGTCCGATAACCGGGCTAACCTAGAGACGAGGTTTTCGAAAAGTGTTCTTGGGTTGTCCGATAACCGGGCTAACCCAAGAACGGGTTTTGAAGGGTTCGTGGAGTCGCCACCGATGTTTTTACCGGAAACATCGGAAAAGGAGTTTAAAAAGGCGTTGGTTTTTGAAAACCAACTTTGGTCATTAGAACCAGAGTTGGGTAAGGGAGTTAGTTACGTGTAGAGGAAGTATTAGTTCCTTTACGACGCCCCTTTCGGGTTCCCTATGATAGGCCGGCTACTTTGGATAAATAATTAAACTGGAAAATTGCGCTTTTACCCTTTTATTATGCGGTATTTAAAGATTATGACTACATGGCCCTAGCGTCTATTGCATAATTTTAAATGAAAGCGGTAAAGATAGAAAGGGAGAGTGTGCACCTCCAAAGCAAGCTTTTTATATTTCTCTTTAAAGAGTGGGTGCTTTTTGGCAACCCTTCACTCTACAACTCTCAGAAACTCCAGAAATGCCTCGGAGGGATTCTAAAGAAGATTTAGAACGCTCAATTTATTCCTAGAGACACTCAGAAACTCTGGAAATGCTTCGGAGGGGTTCTAGAGAGAGAATATCTAGAGAGAAGGAGGAGCTACTGTGCTTGGTGTGTGGAAATGAGGGGGAGAGAGCCCCTATTTATAGGTTTTCACGCTGTCAGGTGGCGAGACCGCCGGTCTCGTCTGACAGGGTCGAGACCGCCGTCTCGTCCAACGAGACTGCCGTCTCAACCTGTCAAAATGGCGAGAACGCCGTTTGGGTGAACGAGACCGCCGTCTCGTCCTTCGCAGGTGGTGAGACCACCGTCTCGTTAAGCGAGACGGCGGTCTCACCTCCTACGTGAAGCGAGACGGCGGTCTCACCTCCTACGTGAAGCGAGACGGCGGTCTGGGTTGTCCAGAAGGCGGTCTCGTCCCTTCGAAGCGAGAAAACTTATTTTTTGGTACAGAAACTCCCTCCTGTCCTAGTATGGGGCCTAATAGTCTCTCCTAATGGCTTGTTAGGCTTGTCCATCTTCAAAATAGGAGGTCTTCGGGTCTTTATTTGGAGGCCGGGCAAGATTTGGGGTCTACAGCTGCCCCCCCTTTATCCGTCCAGTCGACTGCTGGCCTTCTGTGTCAGGACGATCGACTGGGGGGTAAAGGAGTTCACCCTCTTGCCCGGTTGCCCTTCAGACGTCCCGTCTTGCGGCGGTTGATCTTCTGGGGAAAACTTTGGTGTTCGTGCACTTCCGAGATACTACTTCTGACGTAGCCGATCCCTTCAGTGAACATGTGGTAAGACCTCAGGTACTCCTTCTGACGGAGCTGATCCTTCGGTTGATGGGTATGAACCCCCCATCAGGGTGGTAGTTGCAGTCTGTTATGTGGGACCGGTGGTGGTGGCGGCTTACTGCTCGGGTAGCTCATGCGCCGATGTGAAACCTTAGGATGCTCCTTCTGACGGTAGCCAATCCTTCGGTTGATGGGTATGAATCCCCCATCAGGCTGGTACGGTCCGTTGTGTGGGACCGGATGGGTATGAACCCCCCATCAGGGTGGTACGGTCCGTTGTGTGGGACCGGATGGGTATGAACCCCCCATCAGGGTGGTAGTGGCGGCTTACTGTTCAGGTGGCCCATGCGCCGGTCAGGAACTCCTTGTGTGCTGGTTGATAGGTATAAACCCCCTATCAGGCTGGTACAGTCCGTTGCGCGGGACTGGTGGTGGTGGCGGCTTACTGCTCGGGTGGCTCATGCGCCGTTGTTGAGATGTGTTCTGTCTTTGTTTTTTGTCTTTTCTGGGAATTGTCATCCGGTCTGTGCCGGGGATTCTGTTGGTGTTCGTCCAGCTTGTTGATTGCTGGGGATTCTTTGTGTTTTGATCTTTTGTGGTGGTTATCCGACTTTGCTGGTTGTCGGGGATTTTTTGATAAGTGCCTCTTAGGTAGGCAGGAATCCTCTGGGGATTTGTTGATCTTGGTGACGCCTCTTGAGTAGGCGGATATCCTTGAGTTTTTGGTAATGCCTCTGAGTAGGCAGATGTTCCGTTTTGAGGTGAAGACTTTTGGTTTTGCTTTTTTCTTTGCCTCTGAATAGGCTAATGTTGCTTTTTTGCTTGCAAGGTTTTGCCTATGCGTTCCACTAGGGATATCCATGTTAGGTGATATAGGCAAGTAACTTTCTGAGGATATGCGTTTGAGGTTTTGCCTTTGCAGTAGGCTCTCTGGGTAAGTTTTTTTTTGGCGATCTACTAGGGAGTTGGTTGACTCCTTGGGGATCTAATTTTGGTCGCCTTTTTGGGGAATGGAGTTGTGACTCCTTGTTTGGTGTCGATGAGAGCTGGTTTCTTCAAGCTCTTATTCCTCTGGAGTTTTTTTTTTGTTTTTTTTGTTTACTGTGCCTCTGAGTAGGCGTATGCTTCATTAGTGGTGAAGACTTCATACTTGCTTTCCTCCGAATAGGTTGATGTCCCTTTCTGGGGAAATTGGCTTCTTGCTCGCCAGATCTTGCCTACGCCTAGGCAAATGACTCTTCTAAGGATGTGAGTCTAGAATTTGGCTTTGTCGTAGGCTTACTGGAGATAATTTTTCTCTTTTTGGTGATCCACCGGGGAAGTGATTGCCTTCCTGGGGATCTAATTTTGATTTGCCCCCTGAGGGAATGGAGTTTTGACTCCTTAATTGATGTGGGTGTGAGCTGGCGTTTGTGATGCTTTTATTCTGTTGGGGGGAGTGGAATTTCTGATTTCTCTTTTTTGTTGATTTTCCCTTTTTCTGCAGTGACCCACTTTAGGGATTTTATTTCCTGGAAGTTCGGATTTTTATTTGATTTTGCCTTTTTCCACGATTTATCTCTTTTTTATCGCGATTTTGAAATCTGGCTTTTTTATTGGGATAATGCATGCGCCTTGTTACTTTTTAGTTTCTTTTTATGCACGCAGGCTTTTCTTCTCTTTGGGGATCCGCAGGGGATAAAATTTTCTTAGGTGATCCATCAAGGGATTATTAACTTCCATGGGGATCCAATTTTTCTGGGATGAAGTCCTGGCTCCTTGATTAATGTTGATGCGAGTTGACCTTATGAAGATTATGGAAATTTCCTTATTCATCCTTTTTGTAGGGAGATCCACTTGGGGATTTTTATTCGGCCTTCTCTGTTGTTGCCTTTTCTTTTGGACATCCTCTGGGGATGCAAGGGTTTTCTTCTTTTTTCTCTTTATGTTGAGCCCTTGATGGTATGGAGATCGGACTCTTTTGACTGTTGATGATGATGATGATGATGGGCTTTTGGAGCCTTTATTCTCCATTGGGGAGTGTGGAGGAGACTTTGGGTGAGTGTGCTCGATGACTCATGTGGTGGTAATGCTGAGCCGTGAGGAGTATTTTTGTTTTGCCTTCGGAGTAGGCAAGGATCCTCTTGGGGATGACTAAGCCTTTCCGTCGGCTTTTCTTTTATGATGTCTTGATGATTGTGCCCTCTTTTATTGGGTGATGTTTGGAGCTTTGGCTTCTGGAAGCTTCTGATGACGACTCGCTCTTCTTTCTTGAGGGAGAGCACTGTGTGAAGACTTATTACTTTCTCGTGCCTTCTTTTTTGGGTAGAAGGATGGTAGTTGGAGCTCTTGATTTTCAGAAGCTCTTGCTGAGTCGCTTGATTGACGACTTGCTTCATTTTCTTGAGGGCATTATTTGGAGACTGTTTTCTTATTTTGCTCAGTCTCAGTGATCCTGTTTTCAATCATAAACATGGAGCTAGTCTCCTTATATGCATGAATGCTTTTCATTTTTTGTTATTTATCTGAACTGATTTTTTATTTCTTTCATTTTTGACATTGACAAAGTCGTTTTGTGCGACTACTTGTGTGTGGATGCCCTAAATGCAATCTATTCTTTTTTTGGTTGATGCATCTAGAAAAGTGACTGGCATTCTCCTGCTGGACTTTTTATGATTATGATGAAGGGTCCTTCTCTTTTATTCATTTTTTGGTTTAGCCCTATCTTTTGCCTAGACCGCCCTTTTGGGGTTTTCGGTCTAGCGGGCTGCCTTAATTTTTGCCTAAGATATCTTAGCGGGCTTTTTCCTTTTTTATGAATGCCCTAACTTTTGCCTAGACCGCCCTTTGCGGGTTTTCGATCTAGCGGGCTACCCTAACTTTTTCCTAAGAATATCCTAGCAGGCATTATTCTTTTTATTGTATTTTTCTTTCTCTTTTTTTTTTGAGAGATAGGAGCCTATCATATGCATGCAATGTCTGTGATATGCATCCTATAATACTATTTCAATTAATTTTTCAAAAGGATTAACCAATGTGCTTTTACTTATGATGAGCTTCTGACGTTATGTGCTTCGTCGACAGGGATAGACTGTGTCCATTTTGCCGTCTTGATTTTACCGTGACCGAAGAATGATTGTGTTGATTTTAGAGCGACTTGCCATGTCAGTGCGCCCCTCCCTTTCCTTAGGGATGTCAATCCTCCTATTGACTACTATCTCCACATTTCCCTACTAATTACTAGAATGTTGTAGTAGTAAGGGTCAAGAGAAGAGAAAGAAGAGGATATTTAATTCAAAGGCTTGTGTTTTAGATTTGTTTTATTTTGACAAAAATGGTTTTTGTAAGCATGGCTAGCCAAGGTTGGTTAGAGTGTTTAGGCTAGTTTAGACAAACGTTTGGTTTATGGAGTGGCGTCTTGTTCTATGGCGCTTGCTATGACTGATTGACTTCCCTAGTCTGCCCTTTGGGTTTTTAGCTTAGGATGTTGTGTTTTGTTTTGTCCTAACTTTTGTCTAGGTTTCTTTTTTCTTGTTTTGGAAACCTAGCGGACTTTATTTTGTAACCCTAATTTTTGCCTAGGCTACCCTTTATGGTTGTTCTGGTTTCCTAGCGGGTTTACCCTAGCTTTTGCGTAGCCCCCTTTTATGGGTTTCCTACCGGGTATCTTGCCCTCTCTTTTTGGCCTTTAGCTTTTATGGGCTTCTTTTGATTTTTGTTTTCTTTTTGCACAACATTGGCGAAACATGGCTTTATTTATGACGAGGTAAAACTTTATTTTGTGTTTCTAGTCAATCAATGGTGATGAGTGGTTTGACTTTTATTTTGGTCAATGGCGTATTTTGATTATTTTGACGCACTTTTGAAAACGTTTGCTTAAACCTGGTTATTAATGAGGTTTAGACATGAATAGCAAGAAGAGAAGTAGATAGTAAGAATGACATTCTTTGTAATTAATAGGGAAATATGTGCCCTACAATGCTCGGGGGTCGGGCTAGCCCCGAGGAGTAATCTCTAATAGTCATTGGATTTACAAACCCTAAGAATCAGAAAGAGAACACCTAATGACTAAAGTCGTTTTTGACGCTTGAACCCCTCTATATGGGAAAATCTGATTCAAGGTGCGGAGGGGAGACTTCCCTTTTCTCTATGTAGCTTGATCCTTTGTAGGGTCATGCCCTAGGCCATGCCTTAAAGGATTGTCTTTAAAATCTGGTGGCTCCCTTATTCCTTGAGAGTTTCTAATGAGCCCTTGGTTTGGGCGATATCCATATCTTCTCATCATGTGGGTCACCTTCATATTGTTGGGGAAGTCTTTTCATATTGGCAAAAGATATTTCAAAGGTCCCCTTTCAGTCGCATCCATTCAAGGTAGGGCAAACGACTTGCTGATCCGAATGTCATCTCTAGCTCGAACCATGACCAGCTTGTCGCCTACCGTGAGTTTGTCTCTTTGGCGGAGCGTCGTGAATTGCCTCAGCGTCGTGAATCTAAAGTCTCTTCAATTTCCCCTTTGGATTATGTTTTTTCTTCGGTCTTTTTATTTTTTCTTTATTTGTAGGAGCGTCGTCTGGTAGCTCCTCGGGGTATAGATTCTTTCACTTCTAATTTTGCCCCCGAATGTTGGCTATGCTGGAGATATCTTTATTGATGGAAGATGTTTCTGCGTATCTCAATGGTACAACTTTATTTGGTTCGAGACATAAATAAATGTAACGGCATCCTTGCCCCTCTTCCTTATTGACTTGGATATCCAATGGTTGAGGCTTGTTATCCTCCTTGGGCGGATCAACCATTGGGGAGAACTTGATGATGAAAGGCTTACTCTCCATCTTATTTCGATTCATGGAAAGCACATCGACTAATCCTTTCTTTTTATTATCTTATTATTATTAAAGTGAGAATGAATGCAATAGACGGTTGAGATGATGAAAACAAACAATTTTATTTATTTCATCTAGACAGTGTACATTCCTCAATGCAATGTTTCAAAGCGCATAGGTTGGTTAAAATTTGTATGTATTTCCTTTTTTGACTTCCTGTGTATGGCATGCGAATGCCCTATCCTCTTCACATGGTATTGAGGAATGTCCACTTTCTTCAACCGCCTACTACTAGATGATGTTATGAGGATGAAGTTTGGTGGATGCGCGTATGCAAGTGTTTGTTTTTTCCTAAACATTATCATGTTGTATTTTCTAACATGACGTATGATAGTGTTTGGGATTTTGTGTGTGTGTTTTTTTTTTTTTTTTTTTGGTATGCGGATGAGGGCATGAAGAATACCAGCCGCTTTTTAGAATGCAAAAAGATTTTTATTGAATGATATATGAGATGGATATTCCTTAAGACAATGACTTAGGTATCCTCCTTAAAGCTTATGCTTTGTGGGGTATCATACCCACCTCGGTGTAATGGTTCCTTCCCCATCACAGAGTTGACAAGTATAATGGCAATCACCATCACACCTTAGTACACTTGTCCCTTCCTTGTTGTGAAGGTCACAAATGTGCTTGAGGCTTCTTTCGCCATTGTCTTAGGGATATCTAGTGCTCCCTAGAATGAATATATGCATGCACCAGTACAAAAGGGCGATAGATGTTCAAAGTGCCATAACTTTTGACTGGGTTGTCCGATTTGGACGCACAACATGTCAAAACAAAGAGAAAAGGGTGAAGAACCAAGCTACAAATACCCGAAGGGGATTTGGCCTAGTAATTTTCCCAAAAAACGCTCCTAAGACCCATTTTTTAGGGATTTATTAAAATGGTGCGTATGCATACTTTCCTTATGCATTTATTTTTCTCTCTTGGTTTTTCCACTCATAACATGATGCGATATGAATGATACGACTTTGTCAAGATTATTTTTATAAATGTTTTATTGTTATTATTTTATTTATTTTGGATTTTTATTATTTTATTTTATAGCCTTTTATCTCTTCGTCGATCTTGCGTGGCTACTTAGCTTGCAAAGAACCTGAAACCAGGCTAGCTAAAAGGCAGATCGTCCGAGATAAAATGTGGCTTTATGCGAAAAAATCTTTTAGCATCCCTTATCTCTTCTGTCGGAGCTAGCGTGGCTACTTAGCTTACAAAGAACCCGAAACCAGGCTAGCTAAAAGGCAGTACCGTCCGAGATAAGGGTGTTTATTTGTAAAATATTTTTTGTGTTTTTGTCCTGTTGTTTGTTTATGCCATGCAACATACAAATGCAACAATCATATGCACACACAATTCGATCATCCCCGAACAGGCGAGATTTCGTTTTTATCACGAGGTAGGGTTTTCCTGCAGAAAAGTGCATTGGTCGGGGTAGGTTCTAACTGTTCTCACCAGGCTAAGGCCCCCAAGGTGCCCCCATTATAGGGTCCCCACTCTCCAGCCGTCCGACCATGCTCAACACTAAGGTCAGAGTCGGTCTTGTTGCCAAAAGAGGAAGGTTATCACCTTGAGTGGTGGTTTCCGATCACACTGGTGGGCACAAGGCCCTAACTACAGCGAACCGTACCTGCCACCCACTCCCTATGGTTATCTCACTTGCCCCCGGGTATAGAGGGAACTGTAGTGTGCAAAGGTTTGTGTGCAATTTATATTTCAATCAATTGCGTAAGTATAAACAAGCAACATTTATTTGAAAGCCAAACAATAAAGCATGTTATAATACAAGGCAGGGTAAAAGCGCTATTTTCTTGGTTTAATTATTTTTAAGCCGGCCCATCACTAAATGGGATCAACTCTCTAGGCTTCCCCAGTGGAGTCGGCATCTATCGCCACCGTAAAAAAAAAGAGGCGGTCGGAGCGACGCGATGGTTTTTCGATCCTCTTCGTTTTTCGCGTTTTTTATGGGTGGTTACAACGTCCTTAGGTTGTCCGATAACTCGGCTAACCTAGAGACGAGGTTTTCGAAAAGTGTTCTTGGGTTGTCCGATAACCGGGCTAACCCAAGAACGGGTTTTGAAGGGTTCGTGGAGTCGCCACCGATGTTTTTACCGGAAACATCGGAAAAGGAGTTTAAAAAGGCGTTGGTTTTCGAAAACCAACTTTGGTCATTAGAACCAGAGTTGGGTAAGGGAGTTAGTTACGTGTAGAGGAAGTATTAGTTCCTTTACGACGCCCCTTTCGGGTTCCCTATGATAGGCTGGCTACTTTGGATAAATAATTAAACTGGAAAATTGCGCTTTTACCCTTTTATTATGCGGTATTTAAAGATTATGACTACATGGCCCTAGCGTCTATTGCATAATTTTAAATGAAAGCGGTAAAGATAGAAAGGGAGAGTGTGCACCTCCAAAGCAAGCTTTTTATATTTCTCTTTAGAGAGTGGGTGCTTTTTGGCAACCCTTCACTCTACAACTCTCAGAAACTCCGGAAATGCCTCAGAGGGATTCTAAAGAAGATTTAGAACGCTCAATTTATGCCAAGAGACACTCAGAAACTCCGGAAATGCTTCGGAGGGGTTCTAGAGAGAGAATATCTAGAGAGAAGGAGGAGCTACTGTGCTTGGTGTGTGGAAATGAGGGGGAGAGAGCCCCTATTTATAGGTTTTCGCGCTGTCAGGTGGCGAGACCGCCGGTCTCGTCTGACAGGGTCGAGACCGCCGTCTCGTCCAACGAGACCGCCGTCTCGACCTGTCAAAATGGCGAGAACGCCGTCTGGGTGAACGAGACCGCCGTCTCGTCCTTCGCAGGTGGCGAGACCGCCGTCTCGTTAAGCGAGACGGCGGTCTCACCTCCTACGTGAAGCGAGACGGCGGTCTGGGTTGTCCAGAAGGCGGTCTCGTCCCTTCGAAACGAGAAAACTTATTTTTTGTACAGAAACTCCCTCCTATCCTAGTATGGGGCCTAATAGTCTCTCTTAATGGCTTGTTAGGCTTGTCCATCTTCAAAATAGGAGGTCTTCTGGTCTTTATTTGGAGGCCGGGCAAGATTTGGGGTCTACATCCCCAAACAAATTAAAGGGATGAAAACACCTCCTTAGAATCCCATTAAGGATGAACACCTTCCCGAACGAATCAAAGGGATGAACAGAGAAACACACTTCTCATGAAACAGTTCCCATAAGAAAACCCTTAGTTTGTAGACAAAGAAAATAAGAGCAACAACCTAAACCCTAAAAAGGGAATTTGACAAGAACCACCTAAGCCCACAAAGGATGAAGGTAATAAAATATGAACAGTCATACCTAGGTAATGGAGACGACAAATTGTAGAAGTCTGTAGAATGATAACTCCAAGAACACAGTGTGCTTGACAATGAAAGTGCAGAAGGCAGTATCAAAATGTTTTCTCAGAAAACCCAAAAGTGTTTTGCTCTCTTGCTCAGAATTCTTTTCTCAAAACTGATTGAATGTAAATTGAATTTTTGAATTCTTTAATTGTGTCTTTTTTATTTTTCATCCAAATTCATTTAAATAGGAAAATAACATTAGAAAATAGTTGTTGGTCATTAATAATTTCGTAGAGAAAAACCAGGATGTATTAAAAAACATTTAATCTTCAAAATAGATATATTTCTCAAATTTGAACTATCATAATTGAAAGAATTAATGGTTGAGTTCAAGAGGGGGGGTGAATTGAACTTTAAAACTTTTTCGTAAAACTTACTTTCTTTTGGAAGAATGAGTTATCTTTATTCAATCTTTGCGAAGGTAGTTTGGTTTAAACACAGCAAGTTTATTGACAGAAAATAAAAGAGATGAAAGAAGAATATTAACACACAAATTTATACTGGTTCACTCTAATCCAGAGCTACATCCAGTTCTTGACAAACCAGTCAAGTTTCACTAATACCAAGTGAAAATTACAACCAGTAGATACTCACCAATCTACCCCAAGAACTATCTTGCAAACCCACAAGATAGAATCTTGAAAACCACCCAGTAACCAAACCCAGTTACTGTACCAAGTGCAGATTACAATCCAACCTGCACAATCAAACTTTTACAAAAGAGTATGGAAACAAAAAAACCTGGACTCGAAGTTTCTAATTGTCCAGAACAAATTCTAACAGCACTTTCTCTCTTTGAATGACCACAATTCTGATCACAACACCTTATGATATGAAAAAGATTCTTGAATGCAGAGAAAGTCACATATGAAAGTTTCACAGATTGATTTCACAAGTTTTTTCAAGTAGTGTGTTGTTTGTATATGTCAAAAGATAGATCAAATCTGTATATATAGAGTAAATCATAGAATCAGAATGTTTTATCTGTCAAAAACCGTTTCAGAGAGTCAAAAGATCAGTTGGTTAGAAGTATAACAGGTTTAGAAGAGACTCTGATCGATTAGAACAGAAGTATGATCGATCAGACCGAGTTATGATCGATCAGAATGAAACTATGATCGATCAGACCGAGTTATGATCGATCAGAATGAAACTATGATCGATCAGAATACATTTCAATCGATTAAAACATCGATTCAATCGATTGATTTCATTTAAAGCTCCATTCAATCGATTGATTCGAGTTTTTAATGGATTGAAACAACTTTAGAAAAATGACAGCTCTCTGTTTCAATCGATTGAAATTTATTTCAACAGATTGAAATTCTGCAAACACTTAGTTAATAAAATAGCCTCTCTGTTTTAACAGATTGAAAAATATTTCAACAGATTGATTTTCTGAAAAACTCTTAGACTGAAAAAATAGTCTTTCTGTTTCAACAGATTGAAAAATATTTCAACAGATTGATTTTCTAAAAACTCTTAGACTGAAAAAATCTTTCTGTTTCAACAGATTTAAAAATCATTTCAACAGATTGAAAATGCGAAACTTTAATATTGAAAAATTCATTGAGTTATTTTAACTTGTTGATTCCGCGAATCAATCAATTGAATTTTCGACTATGTATGACCATTTATTATGTTAAGTGATTTTAACAGATTGAAAATCTTTTTCAACAGATTGAAAAAAAAACTTAGTTTATTCTTTTAATTCTTAAACGTAAGTTTTTCATGCAGAAAAATGATTTTCAATGATATGCAATATTTTAAGGTGCTTATCACAAAATATAATGGCCTATCAAGAGATTAAGTGCTTTTACTTAAAAACCTAATCATCTACACACCCACAACCTAAGTTATATCTATGTCTTCATCAAATCCACCAAGTGCTTCAATCTCCCCCTATTTGATGGAGACAAATAACCACTGCACCTGCAAAACAAGAATAACAGACCTATCAAGAGATTAAGTGCTTTTACTTAAAAACCTAATCATCTACACACCCACAACCTAAGTTATATCTATGTCTTCATCAAATCCACCAAGTGCTTCAATAATCGATTCACTACAACAGAAAGTGGCTTTCACGATGACACTTTAGATAGCGGTTAAGAAAAACCGCTTTTAAAAATACATATTAGATAGTGGTTAGGAGTAAAACACTCTCTACAGTATGTTTTAATAGCAGTTCAAAAAGAACCACTTTCTAAAGTAATTTATAATAGTGGTTGTGTGATAACCGCTATCTAATGTCATACCTTTAAAGAGCGGTTGACACGTGAAACCACTATCATAATTTTAGATAGTGTTTACTTCGTGGGACCGCTATAATAAGTGTAGTTTAGATAACGGTTATTTGGCGAACCACTATCTAAAGTCAAATTTTTAAAAACCCTAATCCACCTTTCTTCAACCTCGCGCTCTCTGTTTCTGTGTTTTTTGCCACTCTCTACGCTCTCCTTCTCGCTCTCTACGTCTTCCATTAAACTAAAGGTACGTTCTCTCCTTCTCGCTCACTTTGTGCTCTCCCACTTGCTCTGGGTTCTCTCCATTTCCCTTTATGTCTTCAATCTCTCTCATTCTCTTGCTCTCACTACTAAGTTGGGTATTACAACTCCATTGAAGCATATTTGTGTCACGTTCCAGTCTCCATTCGTCATTGTTGATGTAGGATGCGCTTATTGGGAGGTTTACAACAGGTTAGTGCATTATATATTTTTTAGGCTTTTATTTGATTTATTATAGTATAATTATTTGAATTAATGTGATATTGGATACAATTTGCACCCCTATTTTGATTCTGGTACATTTAGTTAAATTTTAGGGTGAGTGTGAATTAGAAATTACAATTTAAAATTAGTATTTGGATTGATTAATATCTTAGTTTGGTCTGAATTGTTTATTTTTTTCCTACATTGTGATCCTGAAATTGTATTTTGAAATAGAATATAGGCTAGCTAGGATATATACATGGTTTAGTGTGACCTTGAAATATTTTGTATTAGAGATTATGTATGATGTTTTTGCTGATAGTTTTAGTAATTTTAGATGCTTGTTAAATGGTGTTATTATATATGAACTTGAGTGAACCTTTAGTTTCCCATTTGAGTCTCTAAATAATGATTTAGGATCATTATTTTGAAACTCAAATTGTCCCAATTTGGACAGTTTGGGAAAAACGTTTTTCTTGCCCAATAATTATCTAGGTAGTTGATTAAACTGTTATTTGTTATAGTTGGTAAAATTTTGATTTGCTATTTGTGTCATTGTCTCTTGGTGCATGGTTGAATGAGGTTAATTTTACCAAATTCAAGTTGTGGACTAAGAGACTGATGCGAAATGCTGCCAAAATTTTATTAAGTATACAATGTAATGAACTCAGATGATTGTGGATTTTACGTAGCCTTGTTCATTGGAGATGCACTGCAGCATGGACAAACAACTATTCCAGTTAACGTAAGAACCAATTTTGCATTATGACTATGTTTATATGAAAGAATAATGTATTGTCATTATTTATCTAATTTGGAATTTAACTTTTTTGATACTTTTCTATTTATGTTTGCAGTATTTTCCAGAATCTCGCTTTGCTACCTTTTCCGGCCTTAGAATTGAGCAGCTACAAAAGGAATGGTGTGCATATTTCTATCATACATTTTTTAAGGATAAAATCAACACCATAGACTCTTAGGGATTTTTTAATCATTTCAATTGTTTGATGTATATGTACCAATTTTGTTTCATGCAAATTTTAGTTTTAATTTGTCAAATTTTAAATTGATTTTCTATGATTCTGTGAATATATATTGTATGTTGGCTGGATTTTTTTGGATTAATTTGATATATACCCCGAAATTGTGGTCTATCAGCTACAAATTATCGAGAATAAATTTTGTATTTTAAAATTTAAATATTTTTTTTTTAAAATTGGGACTTTAGATAGCGGTTCCCAGAACCGCTATCTAAACATACTAAAAGAGAGCGGTTCTAGAACTAACCGCTATTAAAAATATATTTTAGATAGCGGTTGTTGTTTTAACCGCTATTATATGTGTCATTTTTAAAATCGGTTCATCATTCCAACTGCTATTATAAATACAACTTTGCATAGTGGTTCCACATTAACCACTATTATATCTTATTTATGATAGTGGTTAGGTAACCGCTATCTAAACGTCATTCTTTTATTAGCGCCTCATTTAATAGCATTTTTAACCGCTATTATAGAGCATGCAGAACCGCTATTAGATGTCTTTTCTGTTGTAGTGATTATGTTACCAGTATAGTAGATTATGACAGATAAAATCGTTTTTCTATTTCTGATGCATTATAATCGATTATGATAGTGAAAAATGTCATGTTACAAAATTTTATCACACTTGCGCTTTGGAGGCTTATGCATAATACCACTTCATCAACTTGTACCTCCAAATCCAATATTCTAAGACTCTATCTGGTCTTCAGGAATCATCTTGGGCTTGCTTGATGTTTGAATGTTGTTGACTTGAATCATCATCAAAATCAAATCTTGGGAATGTAGGGACATGTTTCATATTGCCATCAATCTTCCCCTTAGTGCTTTCAGTTCTAGTGCAATCCAACAGGTCATGTAGTGCCTTCAAAATCCAAGACTAAGCTAGAACCTTCTTTTCTTGCATGAGGTTTCACATTGTCATCAATCTCCCCCTTATTGCTTTCAATCTCCCCCTTTTTGATGATGATCAAGGAAACAACTGAAATAAATTAAAATGCTTGACTTTATATAGCCAGCTCAAGATTAGCACAGATTTCCACAGTATAGTGTAGCACAGATTAGCCCAGATTAGCACAGTATATTTAAACTCCCCCTAGATATGTTAATAACAAAGCTCCCCCTAACTCATCTGAGCAAAACTTCTCCTAACTCCCCCTGTTTAATTCAGAATTAGGAATGGATTTCATACAGATTTTAATTCATCAAAAAATCTCCCCCTGTTTCATTGATAATAAAAAAAATATTATAAGAGAAAAAAATATCCCCCCGTTTCAAACAAATTAATATCATCAAAATCTCTCCCTGTGTTTCATTGATAATTATGAAAAATATTGCAATAGAAATTGAGCACAAATTTGCACAGATTAGTACATAAATAAAGGTAGAGAAGATAATGCATCACAAAGTGTCATAGAGAAGAACATCATATTAGGGACCCAAGGAAAATGAAGAGAGAGAAAGATAGGGGAATGGAATGATTGCAGAGATAATGGAATGCAGTAGTTTCTCCCAATTGTAGTCTTCTTATTGAGGCAGCTTTTAAATTCAAATTCAAATTCACTCATATTCCAAATTTTAAATTTCAAAATCAAATTCCAACAAATTCCAAATTTCAAATTCAAATTTATAATCCCAAATTTCAAATTCCAATTCAAATTAAAATTCAAAAATCTCAAAATGCAAAATTTCAAATTTCAAAAAATCCCAAATTGTAAAATTTCAAATTTCAAAATCTCAAACTACAAAATTTCAAATTTCAAAATCTCAAACTGCAAAATTTCAAATTTCAAAAATCTTAAACTTTAAAATTTCAAACTTTAATAATTTCAAATTTTCATAAATTCAAATTTTCAAAATTCAAACTTTCAAATTTCAAAGTTGGTCAACAATCAAATTTATACGACAACTAAATGCAGATATTCAGAGCAGAGGCATGGGAGACAAGAATAAACTTATCTTTGTAATATTTTCCTATTTATCTAGCTTGTTCCTGTACACCCATTTAGCTCCAATAACCTGCATTGATTTCTTATCCTTGATAATCACCTGCAATATCATGCAATAAAAACATGTTAGTTTTCTTTTAAGAGGTCTAAATGAGTTTCTTAAAGTTCTTAAAACTGGCTTTTCAACTGTTCTCCTTGACTCTTTCACAAAAATAGTTTTATGAGGTTTTAGACTTTCCTTGGGTTTGTAAACCAAGTCCACCTTTGCTAGAATCCACTCTTTGATAACCTAACATAGAGCCAAGATTAGCAGAAGATTTGAAAAAATTGCTCATTATTTTTTCTAACTTGAAAATCTCATTTTCCAAATGATTACAATTTTCACAAGATTTAACAACTTCTTTATTTTTAGACATACTTTTAAATTTCTCAACATCCTTCTTGTCGCCGCCATCAAAACGAGGCGGTCGGAGCGACGCGATGGTTCCGACTTTCCAATTTTCACGTTTATATAGGTGTGGTTACAACGCCTTTAGGTTGTCCGATAACCGGTTGAACCTAGAGGCGAGGTTTTTGAAAGGGCATTCTTGGATTGTCCGATAACCGGGCTAACCCAAGAACTAATGTTGAAGGGTTCTTATGGAGTCGTCATCGATGTTTTTATCGAAAACATCGAAAAAGGAGTAAAAAGGCGTTAGTTTTCGAAAACTAACTTTGGTCGTTAAAACCAGAGTTTAGGTAAGGGAGTGAGTTACGTGTAAGGGAAGTGTTAGTTCCCTTACGATGCCCCTTTCGGGTTCCCTATGATAGGCCAGCTATTTTGATAAATAAACTTATGAAAAGACGCTTTTACCCTTTTATTTGCGAAATTAAAATAATGACTACATGACCCTAATATCTATTACGCAACTTAAATATAAAAGTAAGGCAATAAAGAGAGGGAGAGAAAGAAGAAACCTCTGAAGCAAGCTCTTTGATTAATTTCTTGAAAACTAGGGTGCGTTTTGGCAGTCCTTCACTCTTTACAAGGCCGAAAAAACTCTCGGAAACGCTATAAAAACTATAAAAAAACTCTCAGAAACTCTGGAAATGCTTCGGAGGGGTTCTAAGAAGAGAATTTGAAGAAGTTGCAAGAGAAAGAATGGAAGAACTATGTGAAATAAGGGCGAAGGCGCGACTATTTATAGGGATTTGTGCCTGTCAGGTCGAGACGATCGTCTCGTCTGACAAGGTCGAGACGGTCGTCTCGCCATTCGAGACGGCCGTCTCGCCTTGCAAAAATGGCAAGAAGGCCGTCTCACTAACTGGGAGGGGGGCTCGCCATTCGCAAGTGGCGAGACGGTCGTCTCGCCAAATGAGACGGCGGTCTCGACTTACAGAAGTGGCGAGACGGCGGTCCCGAGAAGCGAGACGATGGTCTCGACCCTAAAAGGCGAAAATCCTTATTTTCGTGCAGAAAATCGCTCCTATCCTAGTATGGGGCCTAATAGTCTCTCCTAATGGCTTCTTAGGCTTCATCCATCTTCGAAAAGGAGGTCTTCTGGTCTTTATTATGAGACCGGGCAAGATTTGGGGTCTACAACTGCCCCCCCTTTACCCGACCAGTCGACTGGTGGCCTGTTGTGCTAAGAAGGTCGACTAGAGGGTAAAGGAGTTGACCCTCTTGCCCGGTTACCCTTCAGACGTCCCGTCTTTATGGCGGTTGATCTTCTGGGGAAAGGTACATTGTGCTCCTCCGGGATGCTCCTTCTGACGGTAGCTGATCCCTTTGGCTGATGAGTATGAACCCCCATCTGGTTTGACGAGTATGAACGCCCGCCTAGTAAGCCCCCTTTTGTAAGTCTTGATGAGTATACACCCCCATCTAGTGTTGTGCCTCCGGATGCTCCTTCTTGTGGTAGCCGATCCTTTAGTTGTGGTGGCGGCTTACTGCTCTAGCTCATGCGGCAAGTGTTGAGATGTCTTCTCTTGTCTTTGTCTTTTCTGAGATTGGTCGTCCGGTCTGTGCTGGGGATTCTGTTGGTGTTCATCTAGCTTGTTGGTTGCTGGGGATTTTTGATTTTGATCTTTTGGTGGTCATCCGACTTTGCTGAATGCCGCCAGGTCTTGCCTTATTCCCTCTTGATATTGGCTGAATGTCTCCAACCGCGTGTCAAAGGCCTCCTGCCTTAGAGACATTTGCTCTTATCTCATAGACATCTGGTCGAATTGTTGGCGCAAATCGTAGATGTTGTGGTTGAGGCCAACAAAATCGTCTGTGTTTTGTTGTTGTTGTTGTTGGAACTCGGGAGGTGTCGGGAGATCGTGCATTGCTACGAGATCCCGGAGATCCAAAGTGATATCCAGTGAGGGGTGGAGGATCAACTGGGTCCCTTAGCGCAGTAGCATCCCCATGCTGACTAGGACCGACCCATTGATAGTCTCGGGTCGGAGGCCAGTTCCTCCCTGCCACTGCACCCCCATTTTTCTGCCAGGGGGGTAATGACAGAAGCCATGAGGACGGCTCCCACGGGCCGACTCCCGAAGTCCTTGAGGGCCTTTAGGAAGAAATAGTCAGGGTTGCACTGGCGCCTCTGGCTCATGCAGTAAAGGATAAAGAGGTCCAGAAGGGTTACATTTCCCTGACTCTCTTTCCTCCCGTGGATAGTCCCAACAAGCAGCTTGTGGCAGATGCGGAGGGCTGGGGAAGTGCGGAGCCCTTCATCAGTGTGGGCAAAGTGTGCACCCCGGTGAGCTCTTCCCACATCTCGCCGGCAGTGAGGTTGGTGGGGCGTGCGCAGATAGCCTTCTGGTAGTCCTGAGTTAGCACGTCCTCGGGCTGGACAAACCCAATGGTCACATTGAATTCATCCAGGGTGGTGGTCCTATACATCCCACCCATAAGGTATGTCACCATTTTTGTCGGTGACAGACCTGGTACCATGGCGAGCATCTCGGCATAGGAGATGGAGGTGAGGAACTCTAGCACCGCCTGGGGGTAGACGTGGGTAGGTGGAGGCTGAAGGAGGAAGCCCCACCCTATGTTGTCGATGTGGGCCCGGACGTCATCTTCCCATCCGAATTCGGCGAGGATGCCGAAATCCAACCTTAGAATGGGGTGCCATGTATACCCCCGGATGTGCTCTAAGCGGGCCTGGTGCAGTGGTGAAAGTTACGTGGGGTCCTGCGGAGCGGGAGCTGAGGAGCTGCTAGGGCCGGTAGAGCCTCTTCTCTTCCTAGACTGATCTCCACGGTGCATCTTGACAGTAGGGTGCTTGAGAGTGAGAGAATGGAGAGTGGGAGTGCAAGAGGAGGTGTGGAGACCCCCCTAGGCCCCCCTCTATTTATAGAAATTTTTTCAGATTCGGGACCGCCGTCTGGGAAGTCGAGACGGCGGTCTCGATTTCATGCTAGTCGAGACGGCCGTCTGGAACCTCGAGACGGTGGTCTGGACTTTGGCCTTAAGCGAGACGGTCGTCTCGTCAAGCGAGAAGGCAATCTCGTTTTTAGTCAAATCGAGACGGCGGTCTCGTTGGTCGAGATGACGGTCTCGTTTTACTTAAGATCGAGACGGCGGTCTGGAAATGCTAAACGGCTGTCTCGATTCTAAGAGATTTTTTTTTTGGAAGAAAATAGGACCTGGTTCAAAAACATTTTATGCATGAAATGTTTTCATGTTTGATATCCTATAATGCCTATTTCAATTAGTTTTTCAGAAGGAGTTAACTGACGTGTCTTGTAGCGACGAGTGCCCTCTGATCTGCGTTCTCGTATTTGGCTGTACCATTCCGGACTTCTTGTGACCGAAGAATAATTTGCTTTTTCTTTTTCTCTCTTTTTTTTCTTTTTCTCTCTTTTTTGTAGAGCACACTTTGCCATGTTAGTATCCCTTTTTCTTCACTTTAGGGGTTTTAATCCTCTTGTTGATTATACGCCTCCATATTCCCCAAATTAATTATTAGAATAATATTTGTGAGGGTCAAGAGAAAAGAAGTAAGAGGGAAAATTCAATGGCTTGTGTGTTTAGAAGGTTAATTTTTATTTAGAAAAAGGTTTTTTGTAAGAATGGTTGGCTAGGGTTAGGCCTGAGTGTTTAAGCTTTTGTCTAAGCAAACGTTTCCCCTTTTTTTTTGTACTTGCGCTTTAGTTTATTTCCATTGCTTTTTATGGCTAGTTGACCTCCCTAGATCGCCCTTTGGGTTTTCGAACTAGGATATTGTGTTTTGGCCCTATCTTTTGTCTAGGTTCCTTCTTTTTGTATTTGTTTTAGGGAATCCTAGTGGACCTTATTTTGTAACCCTAACTTTTGCCTAGGTTATCCTATATTTTTGTTCGGGTATCCTACCGGGTTGACCCTATCTTTTGCGTAGCCCCCTTAGTGGGTTTCCTACCGGGTATTTTGCCCTTTTTCTTTTTGGCCTTTGGCTTCTATGGGCTTTTTCTTTTTTGTTATTTTTTCACAATATTGGCGAAGCATGACTTTCTTTATGGTGAGATACAGTCTTATTTTTTGCTTCTAATCAACTAGCTTGACTGTAAAGGAAATAGCAAATTTTGATTATTTGGATGCGCTTTTTATTCTTCTGTCTTCCTTTTTTTTTGTTTACTTAGACAAGGTTATTGTGGGGTCTAGTCATGAAATAGTAAGAAGACAAGCAGATAGTAAGAAGTGTATTCTTTATTAATTAATAAGGGAATATGTGCCCTAAAATGCCCAGGGGTCGGGCTAGCCCCAGGGGATAATCTCTAACAATCATGGGGTTTACATCCCTTAAGCGAAGAAAAAGATCTCCTAATGACTAGGGTAGCTCTTGACGCTTGCATCCCTCCGCTTCGGAATATCTGCTTGAGTGTGTGGAGGGGAGACTTCCCTTTTCTTCCTTCTGTTCGGCCCTTAGCAGGGTCATATCCTAGGCCATACTTGAAATGATTATCTTTGAATTCCGGGGGTTCTCTCATGCCTTGGGAATCTGCCCCCAATCCTTGGCTAGGATGGTAACCATGCTTCAACATCATGCGGGCTACCTTTGTGTTTTTGGGAAGTCTCTCTACGTTGGCAATTTCGAGCGCTTGAAAAGATGTTTCAAGGGCCTCTTCAGCCACATCCACATAGGGTTGAGTGGACGGTCCACTGATCAAGATATCATCTTCTGCTTGGACTGTGACTAATTTGTCATCCACTATGAACTTGACTTTCTGGTGGAGCGTTGAAGGTACTGCCTTAGCGTCATGGATCCAAGGCCTGCCGAGGAGACAACTATATGCTGGAGTAATATCCATTACATGAAAATCGACGTTGAAGATAGTGGGTCCAACTTGAATTGGAAAATTAACTTCTCCCACTACTTCTCGTTTTGATCCGTCAAAGGCTCGAACGATAGTGCTGCTTGGGCGCAGACGGGTTCCTTGGATAGCAAACTTGTCAAGTGTGCACTTGGGCATCACATTCAAGGATGACCCGTTATCCACAAGAACTTTGACGATGAGGTACTCCTTGGACTTGATGGAGATGTGCAAGGGCTTATTGTGGTTTGATCCCTCGAGGGGGAGTTCTTCCTCTGTGAAGGTGAGGTGATCGCTTGCCATAATATGACCGACGATCCTCTTAACCTTTTCTTGGGATATGGTGAGAGGTACATGTGCTTCGCTTAAGACCTTCATCAGGGCATTTCTATGCGGTTCCGAGCTCATTATTAGAGATAACAATGTTATCTTTGCAGGTGTATGATTGAGCTGGTCAATAATGGAATACTCGCTTTGCCTTATAAACTGGAGTAATTCCTCTGCCTCCTCCTTGGATTCTTTATTTTATTTTTCTTCGGCCTTTTTATTTTTTCCTTTATTCTTGGGGACATCTTCTTGTAAGTCCTTGGGGGAATAGACTCTTCCACTTCTGGTCATGCCCCCAATGCTGGCTATATTCGAGATATCCTCCTTTATTGGTGAAGATTCTCCATATCTCTTTGGTACAACTTTATTTGACTCGTAGGGGAAATGACATGGCATAAATAGTCGCATTGGTGTCCTTGCCCCCTCTTCCTTATTTTTGAGGACCAATGGTCGAGGCTTATTGTCCTCTCGTGGCGGGTCAACCGTTGGGGAAAGCTTGATTAGGAGTGGCTTTCTCTCCATTCTTCTGATTGGGAAGACATATCAGTTAATCCTTCCTTTTTATTATCTTATTTATTAAGAGTGAAGGAGGGGAAATTAGATATGCAAATGAATGATATGCATGCAAGTAGACAATTGTTGAATAAAGAAAAATTTCATTTATCCGTAGAAGGTGTACATTCCCCTATTCCATACTACGAAGCAACTTTTGACAGAAACGGAAAAGCCTAAAGAAACCCACAGGCGGGTCTTGATCTCTATGTAATTCCCTTTCGGCTTCCCGGACGTGACGAGCAAGGCGTTCGCTTTGCTTCTGGACCGCTTGGCTCATATCTTCACTGTACTTTTGAGCCTCTTTGATCTTTGCCTCTTGATGGATGACCAAGGCTTGTAGTTCATCGAGTTTTGCAAGGGCTCGGTCCTTCTCTTGTAGTACTTGGTTGTACTGAGCTAGCCCATCTCTTTCTTTGCACCTTAGCTCAGCGAGACTTTTGTTGAGTCTCCGATTGGCCTCTCGCTCTTGGCGTATTTCTGATCGAGTCCTGATGAGGTCTTGCAACAAGTCCTTGATCGTTTGAGCCTGTTTGGCTGATTTGGCCTCAAAGCGTGCTGATTTGGCGGTTATTTCTTGAAGTTGGCTATCTGAGTTGGTCCTAGCAGCTTTAGATGCTCGGGTAGCTTGCTCATTTAGAGTCAGCACACTGATCCTTGAGGCGCTCTATTTCATGATCCTTTTTCTTGCATTGCCTTTACAGACCATCTATGGTGAGGATAGATTCTTGTTCTCTTTCCTCAAGGGCCCTCATCTAGGCTCCCATGATTTCTATCCTCTGGGTCAAGGCATCGACTTGAGCTTGCAGCTCTTCACTATTGGCACTTGTAAGGAGTGAGGTGGATGGTTGAGACATCCCTCTTCTTTTTCTCCACACCTCATAGTCACTGGAGACAACCACTCGAGCTTTTCCTAGCTCTCTATCTCCCATAAAGACTGGTTTCTCTCATGCTTTTCTCACGGCTAGTGAGTTGGCAATTGTGCATGGGTCTCCGAAGAAACACAGTCCTCCGAGTTCCCCTCGAGAAATTGTAGTTCGAGTCCTCATGAGTTGTCTCATAGCTACTCTAGGTGAATAGGCTATGCAACCCCTGAGTCCTATCAAGGGTACATTTGGATAATCTCCACATCTAATGAGGACTGGACCGGGTCGGAACCTAGGGCAGACCTAGGATAAATGGTTGGCGTCCCATTGTTCCAACTCGTCCTTCCATTATGAGGTTAAGTGTCATTGGAGAGGGATTTTGGAGAAGCTCCTCAAAGGGTCGGGGAACATCCCCATGTGACTAGAGGCGTAAAAATGTGTGATGCCCCACACATAGAGTAGTGAAGAGCAACAACGAAGTATTTTTTCTTGCTTCTGGGGCAGAATTCCACCGAGAGCAAGGTGTCGGCAAGAATTGCAGGCAAGGGACTCTTCGAGTTCACGTCCCAGGCGAAGAAGGCATCCATGACGGCTTGATCCACTGTGTCGAGGTGGAAGGGAAACAAGATCGTTCCAAATATGATCAAGGCCAGAGTTTTGTTAAAAGCGACCCATTCTGCCCTTTCAGCCAAGTCAGACAGATGGTCTTCTAACATTGAAACTTTCCAATCCTAGATGTTCCCTTTTTCTATCAGGGTAGTCTGCCAGAATGGTAGTCGGATGATGGTAGTGACTTGTGCTGCAGGAGTGTATGCCCCATGGAGGATATGGACCCCAGCTGATTTGGGCCATTTCAGCATAATTTCATACTCCTCCAAGGTGAGCACCATGTCGAACTGTGAAAATTTGAAACATCGCAGACTAGAGTTCTAGAAGTGAACTAATACCCTGATGAAAACTTGATCGACACAGATTTTCAACAGGTCGAGAATCCATCCATAGGATTTTTCAAAGTCGGAGCGGACCTCTGGTGGCATTATTGCGCAAAGTCGTTCCAGCTTCTCAGTATGGTACCGGGGAATGTCCACTTTCTTCAACTGTCTACTAGTCCCCTCCATTTTCTAAAACAAAAATGCATGCTTTATGAATATGATGCTTATTGTAGGTATGAATGTGAGTGTTTATTTTCCTATTATCATGTTTTATTTCTACATGATGTATGGTATTTGCGTATTTTTTAGAAAATAAACTACCTATATGAATGATTTATGAGTGTAATGTTTATGAGCAAGGCCCCATTTATTGTTTTGGAATTGTATTTTTGTTATCATTTTATTTTATAGCCTTTTATCTCTTCTGTCAGACTGCCTGGCTACTTAGCTTACAAAGAACCTGAAACCAGGCTAGCTAAAAGGCAGACTGTTCGAGATAAGGGTGTTTATTGCAAAAGATATTTTTTGTGATCTTTCTGTTGTTTGGTTATGCTATGTAACAAACAAATGCAACAAACAAATGCGCACACAATTCAATCATCCACGAATAGGCGAGAAGTTATTTTAATCACGCGGTAGGGTTTTCCTGCAGAAAAGTGCATTGGCGAAGGTAGGTTCTAACTGTTCTCACCAGGGCTAAGACCCCCAAGGTGCCCCCAGTATACGGTCCCCACTCACCAGCCTTCCGACCATGCTTAGCACTAAGGCCATAGTCAATCTTTGTGCCAAAAGAGGAAGGTTATCACCTTGAGTGGTGGTTTCCGATCACACTGGGGGGCACAAGGCCATCACTATAGCGAACCGTACCTGCCACCCACTCCCTATGGATTTCTCACTTGCCCCCGGGTATAGAGGGAACTGTTGTGTGCAAAGGTTTGCGTATAGTTTGTATTTCAAACAATTGCGTAAGTATAAACAAACAACAGTTATTAAAGCCAAGCATTAAAACATGTTATAATACAAGGTAGGGTAAAAGCGTAATTTCTTGGTTTATTTAAGTTGGCCCATCACTAAATGGGATCAACTCTCTAGGCTTCCCCAGTGGAGTCGCCATCTGTCGCCGCCGTGAAAACGAGGCGGTCGGAGCGACGCGATGGCTCCGACTTTCCAATTTTTGCGTTTATATAGGTGTGGTTACAACGCCTTTAGGTTGTCCGATAACCGGGCTGAACCTAGAGGCGAGGTTTTCGAAAGGGCGTTCTTGGATTGTCCGATAACCGGGCTAACCCAAGAACTAATATTGAAGGGTTCTTATGGAGTCGCCATCGATGTTTTTACTGAAAACATCAAAAAAGGAGTAAAAAGGCGTTAGTTTTCGAAAACTAACTTTGGTCATTAAAACCAGAGTTTAGGTAAGGGAGTTAGTTACGTGTAAGGGAAGTGTTAGTTCCCTTACGACGCCCCTTCCGGGTTCCCTATGATAGGCCAGCTATTTTGATAAATAAACTTGTGAAAAGACGCTTTTACCCTTTTATTTGCAGAATTAAATTAATGACTACATGACCCTAATATCTATTACGCAACTTAAATATAAAAGTAAGGCAATAAAGAGAGGGAGAGAAAGAAGAAACCTCCGAAGCAAGCTCTTTGATTAATTTCTTGAAAACTAGGGTGCGTTTTGGCAGCCCTTCACTCTTTACAACACCGGAAAAACTCTCGGAAACGCTATAAAAACTCAAAAGAAACTCTCGGAAACTCTAGAAATGCTTCGGAGGGGTTCTAAGCAGAGAATTTGAAGAAGTTGCAAGAGAGAGAATGGAAGAACTGTGTGAAATGAGGGTGAAGGCACGACTATTTATAGGGATTCTCGCCTGTCAGGTTGAGACGACCATCTCGTCTGACAAGGTCGAGACGACCGTCTCGCCTTGCAAAAATGGCGAGAAGGCCATCTCGCCAACCGGGAGGGGGGTCTCGCCATTCGCAAGTGGCGAGACGGCCATCTCGCCAAACGAAACGGCAGTCTCGACTTGCAGAAGTGGCGAGACAGCGGTCCCGAGAAGCGAGACGGCGGTTGTCGCCGCCGTCCGTTCCGACGTCCTGGGACATCTCGAACGTTAATGCGAGCGGTCGCAAAAAGATGGTTGAGACTCGCGTTTTTGTTAAAAATATGTTCAACACTGAACTATCCTCTAATAGAAGCAAGGTTTTCGAAAAGGGTTCTTTTGGAGTCGCCACCAATGTTTTGACCATAAACATTGGAAAAGGAGAAAAAGGCATTGATTTTAATAAAAACCAAACTTGGTCATTATAACCAGAGTCGGGTAAGGGAGTTAGTTACGTGTGGGGAAGGTATTAGCACCCCACAACGCCCCTTTCAGGTTCCCTATGACGGATTAATTCATTTAAGTAAAGATTACAAGAAATTACGCTATTACCCTATTTTATTCATATAGTATTTAAATATGGCTATCTACATGGTTTTATCTACATTGCATACAGAAAATAGTAAATAAAGCAATAAAAGGGAAGAGAATTGAGAAGAACCTCCGAAGCAAGCTTTATATTATAAGACTTTTATACAGAGGACGCTTTGCGACAATCCTTCACTCTACAACGACTCTCCTCTCGAATAAACTCGACTCGACTAAAATTTTCTTGAAGAATCGAATGCCGGAATACAAATTCCTTAACTGATTGTTACCTATTAAAGGCAATCAGAGAGATCATTCGAAGGAGGGAGAGAAGAAGACAAGTCTTGGAGTTGTCTTGGGTGTCTGAGGTGTGAAAAAGTGCCAAATGAGCCTCCTATTTATAGTTTTCGCTGCCTGGCACATCTGGGACGGCCGTCTGGGGTGGGACGGCCGTCCCACTTGAATATTTAACACATAGCCTGCCCCCCTGGGAAGTGGGACGGCCATCCCACATGTGGGACACGCGTCTCACTTGTCCCAGGATAGTTGGGACGGCCGTCCCAACTCTGGGACGATGGTCTCGACTTGTTTTGTCCAGTTTTTGTGTTCTGGGACCCTGGGAAGCTTTCCTTGCTATTTTTGGACATTGTTTGATGTCGATGGATGTCCCTTGAAGCTTGATCTTCACGTAGGAACTCTTTTTGGCCCTCATTAAGATGTCGGGCGAGCTTTTATCGTCATGTAGGAAGTCTCTTTGGCCTTTGTCGAGGAATTGGATGAACTTAGTGTGGTTGTGGGAGGTCTTCTTAGTGTTTATTGATTAGCTGGGCGATCTTTATCTTTGTGTGAAGTTTCCCTAGCTTTTATTGAGAGGCCAAGCAAAATTAGGGGTCTACAGCTGCCCCCCTTCACCTGCCTAGCTAGTTTGTTGGCTTGATATGCCGACAAAATTAGTTGGTAGGGGAAGGAGTTAACCCTTTTGCCCGGTCATCCTTCGAATGTTGCTCCTTGCTGATCCTTCGTATAATAAATATTTTGATAGGTACCAACCCCTATCTGGTTTGAGCCTTCTTTTATAAGGCTCTGGTGAGTATTTACCCTCACCAGGTATAAGTCTGTATTTTACTAGACTTTAGTGAGTACCTACCCCCACTACGTATGAACCTTGTTCTGCAAGGTTTTGGTGAGTACCTACCCTCACCTGGTATGAGTTCGCATTTTGCTAAACTCTTGTGGGTACTTACTTCCGAGGTGCTCAACACTGAACTATCCTCTAATAGAAACAAAGTTTTTGCACCCATTTTTTTGTAATGCTTCTGGTGAGTATTTTACTCTACCTGATGCATTTTGCTAAGTTTTGATGAGTACCTACCCTCATCTCGTATAAACCTTATTTTATAAGGTTTTGGTGGGTATCTACCCCCACCCAGTACGAATCTGCATTTTTGCTAGATTCTAATGAGTACTTACCCTCATCCGGTACAGACCTTATTTTTAAGGTTTTGGTGGGTACCTACCCCCACCCGGTACGAATCTGCATTTTTGCTAGATTCTGATGAGTACTTACCCTCATCCGTATGCGACCTTATTTTTAAGGGTTTGGTGGGTACCTACCCCCACCCAAGCACGAATCTGCATTTTTGCTAGATTCGATGAGTATTTACCCTCATCCGGTCCGAACCCCGTTCTGCTAGGTTCTGATGGGTACCTACCCCCACCTGGTCTGAATCTCGTTCTGCAAGATTCTGATGGGTACCTACCCCCACCCGGTCCGAACCCCGTTCTGCAAGGTTCTCGATGGGTACCTACCCCCACGTGGTCCGAATCTCGTTCGCAAGATTCCGATGGGTACCTACCCCCACCCGGTCCGAACCCCGTTCCGCAAGGCTCGATGGGTACCTACCCCCACCCGGCCGACTCCGCAAGTT